>CM024718.1:35560260-35614153 GCA_014182545.1 Eucalyptus globulus
GGACCGAGAGCCTAAAATTGAGACTATTTATCCACATTGACCCCTGCAAGTATCCTTGTGGTTTAGTGTTTTATAACAATGCGTCTCTTTGAGGGGTAGTTGAATACATGATTTGAAGAGAAGTGAATACTCCCAGCATTAAGAAATATATGTAGCACTAATAATGTGGCTTACATGAAAGAACCCAAAACATCCGTTATTATAGTAGTTGGTAAAAAAATTTCTAGAAGTTATGGGGGGAAAACCATGGTGGAAATAAAATAGGGGGCCGTTTGCAAGAAAATAATCAATGTCAATCAGAGTATTTGCATTAATGAGTAATTTTGTACATACTGAAAGTTTAAGGTTTTGAACCAGATTTGGGTAATCACAGGGATGTTAGATTCTTTCTTCTAATTCTCTTCTTTTTAGCCAACAAATGGTAAGGGAAAATGATGGCCCCATCTTTTTTCTTGTTACAAGAGATTTAATGAGAGGTCCATATGATTTTCAGATAGACCCTGAAAGTGACCTTAGAACTTATCCCAGGATGGCTTCCAAGGTATGCAGTGTAGGTTTTAAATAGGTTCCAATAAGTAGGTTTCAGGCAGAACTTGAATAGAACAAAAATTGCTCACTTCTTGATGTGCATAGAAGTGACGAAAACAAATACAAAACAATGGAGGAAATTGAAGCGAAGATAAGATAACCATGAATTGAACATGTAAGGTAACATGACTACATGTGAACGGGTGTTCGAAGAGATTCGGGATGCATTATGTGGGCAAAACATGGCCAAGTTCCTACGATCCATGCATAGATCGAACAGATGCATTCAACACATAATCACAAATTCAGGCACGCAATCCAAGCCAATACGATGAAGAATCAACATTGGTTTATTCAAACATGCAACTAAATCGATTACTAATAAGCACAATGAAAATAGAAAACAAGCAAAAAGACCAACAAGAGGCTAAACACTCGAAGAAAGGAAGGGCAACAATGTAAGACATAAAAATTCATGATGCGGAAGCCATGATCAATTAAAGACAAACCTCCAGCCATTGTTCTTGTTCACGTCTGTTAGAAAAACTTGAAATCAAAGAAAATTGGGTACACTCTACTAACCAAATTTCCTCACATACTGATGGTGTATTCTAAATGTGAGGATTTTGTGTTAGACCTTGTGATCGCCCGTCAGAAATGAACGTACATTCCTTTTTATATCCCGTCTCCCATCAATAACGGTTACCAAATGGGCGGTTGTCATGAAAGGGTACGAAGCGTGGAAAAACCTTATGTCGAATAGTCATAACTTTAAGAGAAAATTTGGGTATAAAATGTGGGATCACAAAAAATAAACAACATTCTCCCACTTGATCCCATCATTTTCATCATACAGATTATCCAACTAATTCCACGAAAACTTTATGCTTAAAGAAAAGAAACAAAACACATGGATCATGGCGACATGTCCTCTAAGAGTGAGTAATATCTTCCATGTATCACAATGCATCTTATTTCTTTAATGTCAGCCTATATGTGACAACATATCTTAATGAATAAACCCTATGTTTATTCCAAAACCAAGGATTAATGTTATTCTCATAAACAACAAAATGTGTACACCAAAATTGAGAATCAACATTACAACTGAATAAGAGTTTCATACAACAAACATCGTTCATATGACCACAAATTACATGATGGGACCTATTCCCATACTAGTTACATGATCCCTATATTTCATTGGTGGCATGCCTTTAGTTAAATGATCAGTTATCATCAATTCGGTGCTAATGTGTTCAATGACCACTTTATTCTCCTTAACACGTTCCCTTATGGCTAAATACTTAATATCGATATGCTTACTTCGACTGCCACTTTTGGCATTTTTAGCCATAAAAACCGCAGCTGAATTGTCACAATATATTCTTAATGGCCTACAAATTGAATCAACAATTCTAAGCCCATCAATGAAACTCTTCAACCATACACCATGCGAGGTAGCCTCAAAACAAGAAACGAACTCAGCCTCCATAGTGGAAGTAGCAGTCAAAGTCTGCTTGGCACTTCTCCATGACACGGCTCCGCCAGTTAACATAAAAATGTATATCCAGATGTTGATTTTCGTGAATCAACGCAGCCCGCGAAGTACGCATCCGAATAACCGATCACTTTCAGGTTGTCAGTCCGTCTATACATAAGCATATAGTCTTTGGTACCTTGAAGGTATCTCATCATTTTCTTTGCAGCTCTCCAGTGGTCTAAACTTGGATTACTCTGATATCTTCCCAACATTCCCACAGCAAAAGCGATGTCAGGTCGAGTGCAAACCTGAGCATACATCAAGCTTCCAACAGCAGAAGCATATGGAATGTTGTACATTTGTTCCCTTTCTTGATCGTTCTTCGGGCATTAGTTCAAATTGAACCTGTCACCCTTAACAATGGGTGCTATACTTGGTGAACAATCTTTCATCTGAAATCTCTCTAGGACCTTATTGATATAGGTTTCTTGAGATAGTCCTAGAATGCCTCGATGTCTATCTCTATGGATCTTAATGCCAATGACATAAGATACCTCACCCATATCCTTCATGTCAAAACTCTTAGAGAGAAATTGTTTCACCTCATGTAGCAACCCCTTATCATTGGTTGCAAGTAGTATATCATCCACATACAGCACAAGGAAACAAATTTTGCTCCCACCGACCTTCTGGTATATACATTGATCCATGACATTCTCTACAAAACCAAATGAAGAGATGACTTCATGGAACCTTAAGTACCATTGGCGGGATGCTTGTTTCAAGCCATATATAGATTTCTTAAGCTTGCACACCAAATGCTCACCTTTACTAGAGAAGAATCCTTCAGGTTGTTTCATGTAAACCTCCTCCTCTAGTTCTCCATTGAGGAATGCCGTTTTCACATCCATCTTATGTAATTCCATATCAAAATGGGCAACCAAAGCCAAAACAATACGAAGAGAATCTTTCTTAGATATAGGAGAAAAAGTCTCAGTGTAATCGATTCATTCCTTTTGAGTGAATCCTTTGGCAACAAGTCTAGCTTTATATCTTTCAATGTTACCCAATGAATCCTTCTTAGTTTTGAAGACCCATTTACAACCAATAGCCTTCACACCATTAGGTAACTCAACCAAATCCTAGACTTTGTTAGATGCCATTGAACTCATTTCTTCCTTCATAAATTGTACCGCAAATTGGATTTATCACTATCCATGGCTTGTGAAAACGTTTCGGGATCATTCTCAGCTCCGATATTGTAGTCAAACTCTTGTAAATACACAATATAATCACTAGGAATAGCCGATTTTTTTTATTCTAGAAGATCTTCTCAATGTTGCATCAACATTTTCTTGAGGAGCATGTTGCTCAACTGGTTGTTCAACAATTTCTAGTAATTGCTGAACAACTGGATCTACTATATCAATATCGGCAGGTTGTGGAACTTCAACGATTGGTTGTTCAATAGCCGGTTGAATTGAAAGGGGCATTATGAGCAACGGCCAATCTTAAACTTGAGGTGGAATGTTGAGTATCTGTATGATCTTTCTTAGGATCAAGGTCCTTTGATCGATCGCTCCCACTGATCAAGTCATTTTCAAGAAATTTAGCGTTTCTTGATTCCACAATCCTAGTGGTGTGAGATGGACAATAAAACCTGTATCCCTTAGACATTTCGGCATATCCAATGAAATACCCACTTATGGTCCTTGGGTCCAACTTCTTTTCTTGTGGATTATAAACTCTCACTTCAGACGGGCATCCCCAAACGTGCACATGATGCAAACTCAGTTTCCAACCCTTAAATAACTCAAAAGGTGTCTTTGGGACAGCCTTGGTCGGAACTCGGTTTAATATGTACACTGCCGTCTTAAGTGCTTCAGTCCACAAGGATTTAGGAAGTTTGGAGCTGCTAAGCATACTACCCACCATGTCCAATAAGGTTCGGTTTCTTCTTTCCGCTACGCCATTTTGGTCTGGAGAACCGAGCATAGTATATTGGGCAACTATCCCATGCTCTTGAAGAAACCTTGCAAATGGACCAGGTGCTTGTCCATCTTCAGTGTATCTACCATAGAATTCTCCACCCATATCTGATCTCACAATCTTAATTTGCTTATCGCATTGTTTCTCTACTTCCGCCTTAAATACCTTAAAGGCATCTAATGCTTCATACTTATTATGAATCAAATAGAGATACATGTAACGTGAGTAATCATCTATGAAAGAGATGAAGTATTTTTGACCACACGAGTCCATATCTAGACTACAAATATCCGTGTGTATGATTTCTAATATTTATGTACTCCTCTTGGCACCTTTCTTTGTCTTGTTAGTCTGCTTTCCCTTTATGCAGTCCACACATCAGTAAAATCTAAAGTACCGAGTACTCCATCATTTACTAATCGCTTAATTCTTTCTATGGAGATATGTCCCAATCTCCGATGCCACAACATAGAGGAATGTTATTTCACAACACATCATTTTATACCAACTTTATCATGAACATGCATCACATCATAATAGGCATTGTCTTGTAAATTAATTTGAAAAAGACCATCAAACAAAGTACCACTCTTGACAATTTCAAATTTAAATGATAAACAGAAGTTTGAATCTTAAAAGTTAAAAGAGTATCCCAAAGGTACAAGTCTTGAAACTGAAATTAAGTTTCTAGAAAAACTAGGAACATAAAAAGTCTTTTCCAAATTTAAAACAAAACCACTATTGAGAACTAGTCTATATGTCACAATAGCTTCCACATGCGAACGCATCTTGTTTCTTGAATAGATGCTTTGTTCACTTCCCACTGGCTTCCTGTGGTTTTGAAAACCCTGCATGGAATTCGAAATATGGATTGTAGATCCAGAATCAATCCACCAAGTGTTGTGACTTACATCAATCATATTAGATTCATAACAAACACAAGAGATTGGATTACCTTTCTTCTCGAGCTAGGCCTTAAATTTGACACAATCCTTCCTTATATGCCCCTTATGTTTACAGAAGAAACACTTGGGATTCTTTCTTAATGTCAGCTTGGGGAGGTATTTTACCTTTTCCCTTATGCTTGCCATAGCCCTTATTCTTTCCTTGTGTTGTCAAATGAGCACTTTCTCCCAATTCCATAATTAGTCTTTCTTCCTCTTGAACACGCATGGTCATGAGTTCATTAATTGACCATTTATTCTTATGTGTGTTATAAGAGATCTTGAAAGGTGCATACTGTTGTGGGAGAGTGTTCAAAATATAATACACAAGGAAGGATTCAGATATCTCAACCTCAAGGTTCTTAAGCTGAGCTGCAATGTTCCTCATTTGCATGATGTGCTCACGCACACCTCTAACACTAGTGAGCTTCAATGATGAAAACTTCATAATCAGGGTCATGGCATGTGCCTTCTCAGAACTTTCAAACTGCGCATTTATGGCCTCCAATAAAGCCTTAGCATTGCTATGTTGAGCAACCGAACCACGAATACTAGGAGATATCTTAGCTCTTATAAACATGGCACAAACACGGTTGGACCGCTCCCATTGGTTCTAAAGAGCTATCTCAGCTGGAGTGCTCGAATCAGTAGGAGCAGGTGGTTCGTCTTTCCTTATAGCATAGTCAATGTCCATCCACCCCAATTGAAGAAGAACTGACTCCTTTCAAACTTTATAGTTCTCACCATTCAGTATGGGAACATCAAACTTAAATTCATAAAAATTCACAGGTTGTGAAACTGCATATCAAATAATCATGCTTATGTCACAAAATTTGAGGCAAATATAAATAAATCATGTTTTACCAATGTAAACATGTCACAATATGAATCACATAACATAAAAACTACTTGTGGGCTAAGTTTTTAATTTAAATAGATTCATAATTACTTCATGAAGAAACTACCATATTATATGCCTTTTCTTAATCCCTGTGGATAAATTAAGAAAAATAATATGATATTTTCATCCCAATTAATCATATTAATATAATGAAAATTCCTGTGGGATAAAATTCATCATATTAATATAATTAATTACAATCAATGTCCATTTCTAAATATGATCCGGAGGCTTTTTAATATATAATTTAATTAATTAAAGATGCTGTGGCCACTCCCTAATTAATTAAATATATTGACCATTGGACATTTAATTTCATGCACAAAATATTCATAAAATACATGAAATGACAGAATAGTAAATAAAAACATTGAAGGGCAGAACAATAAATAAATCGGCGAAGGGCATGATTGCAAAAATATGAAAAATTTAGGGCAAAAGCATAAAAACAGCCATAGTTGGGAGATGACGGGCGTGTGCCGAGCACGTGCGCATCCAGCGCACAGGCGCGTGCTCGGCACGTGCTAGAATCCACGCGGGCGCGTACCCGCACGCGCGGTTCAACGTGCAGGCGCCTGCGTTGCACACGCTTGGCAACTGCCGCCTGTGTGGATCCCACGCGCATAGCGGTTGAGCGCGCGTGAGAGCACGTGGCGCGTGGATTCCACGCGCCTGCAACCGCATCGCGGCGTGGGCTCCACACACCTTCTTCCTCGCGAACAGAAGCCTTTCCGTCGGTTCTTCCGCCATTTTCAGCCACGATTTCACCACCGTTTCTTCTCTGGCAACCCATCTTAGACCGAAATAAATGATGGGTTTTGAAGAGCATGTCAACACGACCACATGGGTCCAAGTTTCGGCGAAAATGATGAAGAAATAAACCCCAAATCAAACGAAAATTTCCCAAAACACAATTCACCAACCACCACGACTTCCGCCGCCCGATTAGCCTCTGGCGAACGGCAATATACCATAAAAATTCATGGCTAATGTTCCTCATGGCGGTGCAACCGTATGGGTCCGAAATCAAGTGGTGGGTCGTGCAGATTTTGCCTAGAATCGTCGAATCTCTCTTGGCGTCAAAACTTCAAAGTTACTGTACATGTTCTAAAAGCCCGAAAATACACCAAAAATTTGAGAAAACAAGGCGGAGGCAATAAACATGCTATGATATCAAATGTAAGACATAAAAATTCATGATGCAGAAGCCATGATCAATTAAAGACAAACCTCCAGTCATTGTTCTTGTTCACGTCTGTTAGAAAAACCTGAAATCAAAGAAAATTGGGCACACTCTACTAAGCAAATTTCCTCACGTACTGATGGTGTATTCTAAATGTGAGGATTTTGTATTAGACCTTGTGATCGCCCGTCAGAAATGAACGTACGTTCCTTTTTATATCCCGTCTCCCATCAAGAACGGTTACCAAATGGGCGGTTGTCACAAAAGGGTACGAAGCGTGGAAAAACCTTATTTTGAATAGTCGTAACTTTAAGAGAAAATTTGGGTCTAAAATGTGAGATCACAAAAAACAAATAACACAACGCATGGAGGACTGATAGTTTAAACCTCGCGGATTCAAATAACGATTAGCACCGTACTCAATGGCTACCGAAAGCACGCTTAATCAATTCGTCTGGGAAGAATTTTTACTTTAGGACAGTAAGTGGCTCAACATTTCATCTCTTTGCTTTGCCCATACCATCCCAGGGAAACCCAAAGTTACTGAAGGATTGGCCTATCCCGATTACGTAGCCAGTTAAGAGGGCCATAGAAATATCACGAAATACAATCACCCAAACCGAAAAAAAAAAAAAGAGAAGAAGGAAAAGCATTCAGTAAAGTCAATCCCAAAGAAAGAATGAGACGTCAATCAACAGGGAAGATCCGCAGGTGGAGGAAGCAACTTCTGATTGGGTAGCTTCCCATCTAAGACAAGCCATGCCATCTTCATGCCCCAACTGCTGTGAACTTCCAAGTGGCAGTGCATGAACCACACCCCTATATGATGATCACTTTCATTAGCATCCATCATTAAAAAAGAAATTGCAAAGTTAGACACAATAACGGACCCCATAAGATTTTACCATGTTCTTTAGAAACATAAAAATGACAGAGTACTTGCTATTGCTTTATTGATGTTTTTCTTCAGATTTTTTTCTCACCTGGGTTATCAGCTAAAAACCTTGTGGCAACCCAACCCCCAGAAGGCACACCCATTGTGACATCCTGCATTTTCGCTTGTTTTCTATTGAATAAATCGAGCATTTCATTGATGCGTCTATAAAAATGTTTCCTCGAACCCATCATTCTAGAGATAACTAGACTATCTGGGAAAACTATTAAGAATTTTAAGGCAAATAGACTTGAGAATTCGACCAGGAATCGGCTACTCGACCGTGTTCATCTGTTGAGATCATTACGGCACAGACGTAAACTGATTAGAGATCAGATATAGGTCGATTCGACTGAGATGTATGGCTAATCGTGGGTGACACCACTAAATTGGAAAATTCTCGTCGGCCGACACTAAACTGAATTCTCTATCATTTTGGTACCCTGTGTCCGTATTTGAATTCTTGAGATTTCTACGACAATCGAGAGTTGTCAATGTGTCGAGTGGGTTCATTGTGGCTCAAAGAAAATCGACCACGGGTCATTTGCACTAAAAATTTCTGAAAGTTACCCAATAGCCTGGGTCACGATAAAAACGCGTCAAATAGAAATTAACCGCCAATTTGAGTCCGATTTCAAAAATTGAAATTTCGGTCATGTCACAATTAATTCTAAGAGTGTCGACTCAGTCTCAGAAGAATTTTCGGAGATTCCAAGATTTTTACAGAAATTGGGTTTGGACGTCGCGGAATTTTGGCAGAAATTCAGATTGGTTAAATTGATGGGGAATTGGACTTCTAGGCCGAGTCTTTTGTGTATCGTGGATTTATAGAAAATCATTGGGATTTTTCTACGTCGAAATTGGATCTCAACTTGGAAAATTGAGTGAGGAATTAAAGCTAAATTAAATGAAATTCGGATTTAGAATTCTACAACAATTTTGACATCACAAATTGAATTATTTGGTAGATTTTTGTTGGAAAGTAATGGGGAGACAAGATCATAAATGGAGGGGATAAGAATTGAAGACATGGGACCCCCTTGGACTGCCTTTCACGTGCGCTCTCCCCTCCGTTCCTATCCACCTTCGTGCGACGTCTCCTGCTTCTGCCTTTATTTTCAATTTTCTTCATCTCTCTTCTTCGCTTCAATTCGTGCGACGCCATCACAAACCGAAGGAAAGAAGACCAGCTCCTTCGGTCGACTTCCAGCAAAGAGAGACCGCACGCCTCCACGGAGAACCTCCATGCTGCCACTTGGCCGCCTCTGCCCATTGCTCGGTCAACAAACGAGCGTTTGAAGATCACCGAGTGAAGTCTCCACCGTTTGTTGCAGTTCCAGCTTTCCTCCACTTTGTTGCCACGAAGACTTCCACTACCGCAACCTTGGTCAGCTTCATCAAGTTGTTGACCCTTGAAGCCACGATCCACCGAGAAGCCAACAAATTGAACCGCCAGCAAACGAAGAAGTCACGCCTCCGTCCGAACTGCTCCAAGCTCGGTCAATCTTCCATAGAAGTCTTCAATCGGCGCCGTTCGGTTGATCCCGCAAGTTAGCGAAGCCCACTCGAGCTTCAGTCCATCCTCGTGCATGGTTCAAACGGCCACCGAAGACCCAAGGATTTCCCTGTGCTGCCACTCGTCCGTCTCTCTTCATCTCCGGTCAACAAAGGAACTCTTCCCCGGTTTGTTGACCAGAAGCATCCGTTGAAGCTCCAGCGGCCACGGGTTCCAGCGTCTTCGTCCATCCATCGCGTGCCTTCAGTCCACGCTTGAGCAGCGTCCAACGAAACCCCAGCAACCAGCGTCTCCACGTTGCTTCATCCGCGGGCCTCCTCCAGCAGCAACCCAGCGAATTCCAGCCCAGTTCAGTTACAATTTGGCCCAATTGAAATCAAGCCCAGCCGGGGCTTTAGCTGTAGCGGTCCAAGAAAGTTTCTGGTTCAGCCCGCATGAATTTGTTAAGCCCATCTTCAATTTCAGCAGCCCAAGTCCTTGGCCCAAAAATCCAGCAGCTCAGCCACTTGAAGCCCGGCCCAGTTCAGTTTTGTTTCAAGTCCATCTTCGGCCCAAGTCCAGCTCACGAAGAGGCCCAATTGCAACCAAGCCCAAAATCAAGAACAAATCTCAGTTGGGCTGAGATTTGTTGGGTCCAAGTTTAAGGCCCGGTCCAAGCCCGCTGGTGTTGTCGAAAGTCGGATTTCAGCCGCCGTCGCAGTGTCCCGGTCCCCGCTTTTAATCAAGTGAGTTTTACTCACTAATGCTTTCTTAGTTTGCTAATTATGCTTAAGGGTTGGTTAGATTTAATTACATGCACTTAGGTGGTTAGATTAATTTAGAATAATTAAATTAGAGATTCAATGATGCATGTTAGGTGGTTAGACTTAGTCATTAGTAAGTAGACATGCCATGTTATTTATGGAACAAGTCTCGGTAATTTTTCCGGGCTCGTCTCGGCGTCCAATTCGGCATTGCGGGCCTAAATTGGATTTTTAATATTTATTTATTTAATTTTCGAAATTAATTATTTAATTAATTATTTTTCCGGAAATTCAACCGAGATGGCTGGTGACTGGAATTTTATGCTGATGATTGTGGTGCAGTCCGTTTATTTAATTAAGCTTTATATTGTGCTAAATTGAATTTATTGTATTTAGTTATTTATTTTCCGAAATTAATTATTTAATTATTTATTTCCCGGAAATTCAACTGGGATGGCAAGTGACCGAAATCTTATGCTGATTGTCGTGGCGCAGTCTGTTTATTTAATTTAACTCTATTTCATGCTGAATTGAATTATTTGTGAAAGAGGGAATTATTCTTTAATTGGATAATCATTGGTTATTAATTGAAAAATAACCGGGCATCGATAATGCCAAAAATATTTGAGTGGACTATAGAAAATGTGGGAGTTATGGAAAGTAAAATATTATATTTTGGCTAAGGCCGACCGTGTCCCAACACACGGCTATTTTATCGAGAATGATAAAAGATGGAATGGATTGAATGGTCGGGTAGTATACTATATCATCCTACGGACTCTGATATATCAGCTTAGCGAGAGCACTATACTGGTGTACTATATCAGCCTACGGGCGATATGTCAGCTTAGCGCGAGCAGTACACTTTATCAGTTTAAAGTGAGCATCGGGGGTATACTATATCAGCCTACGGGCGATATGTCAGCTTAGCGAGAGCAGTATATCAACCTACGGGCGATATGTCAGCTTAGCGAGAGCAGTATACCTTAACCTTATCAGCTTAGTGCGAGCTATACTATCTATAGATCAGCTTAGAGTGAGCAGTCCTGGACTATGGTCGGACTTATAGATAGTATTGAATGTGACGACCAAGCATGGGTCGTGATGGCATGTAATCGACTAGGTCGATTGATCGATGATTCGATCTGAGTGTGATTAGATGTGATTCATTGCGTTAATCTGATGTTGTGAATTGATTGATTGAATGGAATGATTGGTGAATGGTTGATTGAGACGTAATCGACTAGGTCGATTGATCATTGCCTTGAATTGATGTTGTAAATTGGTTGGAATAATGGAAATGACCGTGAGTGGTCTTGTTGACGTGTAATTGACTAAGTCGATTTGATCGATACTTCGATCTATGAAATGATTGCTTGGGTGCCTATTGAACTGTGCTAATATACATGTGGAATCTTAGGCCAAGGTAAGTCCTCTGACTCGTATGTGTATAAGTAGCCTGGTTAGCGTATTAGTTTACTAATCGAGTCTTAGGGGGTAGAACTTGCTGAGACGTGGTCTCAATGGTTATTGAATAACAATTTCAGGACCCTGATGAGGAGCCTGAGGAGAAGGAATCTGAAGAGGAGAACCCGGATGTGGAACCAAATAAGGAGGAACATTTTGGAGAAGAAGATGACCACGGGGAGGATCCTGAGTACGACCCGGATGAGGACTGAGATCCTATCTTGTTTTGTCAGACCTTGATAATATGTGGAGAAGTGTTAGATTAGACCCCTGTGAATAGTATTACATTATATATTATGAGGTGCTTTGTGTAAAAGAGTGGTTGTGAATTTCAGTATGGAAATTATGGCCCTACTTTTCTATCCCATTGTTTTGTTGTCTGGGGATTAATAATTGCTTCCGCATGTGCTTAATAAATGAAAGGGTCGGCGATACGTAGTCCTGGGATATCGCAAGTTTAAAATCGACCAGATAAAATAAGGATGGGCACGTGACCGAGGATTGGGGCGTGACACCCACAGTGTTCCTCTCAACTGGGTCAACAACATTGAAGTTTGCAGGGTCCTTATTTGGGTCAAAATTGCCAAATCTTTGTCCCACAACAAAGAAGTTGAACCCATGCAAGTGAAGGGGATGGCGTTCTGCACCAAGGATGCTCGTGTCCTGCATAATAAGCTCAACACTGGTGTTAAAAGGCAAGACCACCAGTTTTGTTCCATTGCCCACATTTGTGTTGTTGGGTGGGGTCCCAGTAAAGTTGAATATGGATTTCGGGTGGCTCGGGAAGTCCGGGCTGTAGACTCCGTTCGATTGACCAGTGTAGTGTGCTTGAAGGAGGGCAGTGGTCGGCATTGTAAAAGATACATTGTTAACAGCAGCAGTAAGCATTGTCCCATATGGTCCTTGGCAAGTTTGGTTGCCCTGACATGGAATAGTTCCGAGACTGACTGTGAAGAAGAACCTCCGGTCAACCTTTAGAGGAACATTGGCGGGAAATTGTGGGGTTGCTAGACTCCGGAGCTTAGTTGTAAAATTTGTCGCAAAGGCTGTGTCGTTCAAAGGTGGGAGAGTCGGTTTAAAAAGCGGAAGTTGCTTAATTGAAGGAGATTGATGAGGTTCGTTCAGTGGTGGTTCATATTCTAAAATGCCGGCAACGGTAGAGTTGTCGAATGTACCTAGACCAGTCACATAAGGCCTTGCAGTCATGAGGAAAGTGGCTTTTGGGTAGTAGGGTTTTGTCTTAATAAGGACATTTGTGGTCTGTCCAGGGGCTATTAGGAGTGTCTCAGTCTCAAAGGGTTTCAAATAAGTAGCATCTGCTTCGACCACAGTAAGTGTGTGGTTTGCAATGCTAAAGAAGAGCTCATCATTGAGTACAGCATTGATTAAGTGAAGAAGGTAAGTATTTCCTGGCTTCACTTTGAGACGGTATGTATCTGCAAGAATTCATTTGGTGAAATTTTTGCTCCAGTTTTCATTTGGATGTTTCTAGAATTTCTATGGAAATGAGAGTTTCACATAATCCACGATGCAAGATGTGATACCTTTGGCAGAGCAATTATATAATGGTCCTGCAAGTCCATTGATGGTATAGGCATCAGAAACATTAGGTCCACCACTGGTTTGCAGGGCTAGACTAATGATTGCCTCGGTATCTGAATTAAACCATTCACCTGAAATTTTGTAGCCTTAATTAGATTCTCCGTACACAAAAAAAAGCAATGTTTTTGAGCTTGGATTAGTCTCATCTCTAATGCGTTACCAAAGATGATGGGGATTTCTTTGTGAGGCTTCGCGAATGGGTAAGAATCATTATGTTTGGGAAGGATGATCAGAGAACCATAGAGAGTTGACCGTAACCATGATATATGCGCATGCCACCAAAGAGTGCCTCTTTGGCCTACAATGGTGTAGTTGTACACATAACTCTGGTTAGTTTGTATTGGGCATTGAGTCACGTATGCAGGACCATCTGCCCATCCCGACTGAAGTTGTCGAACTCCATGCCTATTTGGTGTAGAAAACACAAAAGGAAATAAATTCTCTCAGTTGAACACCAGCTTAGGACTAGACTATGAAAGTGTCTCTATTGACTACATTAATCAACGATGGTTTGTAGGCTATCGACTCAGTGCAATTTTTCATACCAATGAATTGAGATGTTTGGGACATGGTTAACCACTTCAATTAGAAGTCGGTCGCCTTCTTTGGCAATGACTCGTGGGCCCGGAAATTTCCCATTTATAGTGACCATACTTTTGGTATAGCATAAACACGTTACATTTTGCAACACAACCTGCTTTCATGTGTTTAGAAAGAAAAGATCACAATAGGAATTGTCATCACACAGGTCCATGTACATATCGTATACATAGTTCGAGTGTAGAATACAATCTCATTTCAAAAATAGTTTCGTTGACGATTTGTGCATACCTTGAACTTGTAATGTCTGGTCACGCCTTCACTGGCGACGAGAGGAGGATCAGGAAAGAAGCATGAGGCAAATAATGCGACGAGAAAGAAACCGGCGAGGGGACATGACTGGAGGAAAGAAGCACCCATTTTCTCTCTGCTCAACCTCACTTCTCTTTTAGCAGAACAGAGGAAACAGATGGGCGTAAAAGTTGAGAAAACTTGTGGATGTAGTCTGAACTGCTTGTGGATAGGGCATGACCAATCTCCTAGAGTATATATAAACAAGTGTTCCTAGCTAACTTGGTAGTAAAAATTTATAATTTATTACATAGAGAAGCTGGAACAGCTCCGTATCATCGGTTGTTTAAACAAGTTAAGAGTGAGGCCAAAGTCCATTTTGACCTCCTTCCCCTTCAAGCCAAACTTTTCATGCTGGGCAAAGTAAAATTACTCTCATCTCAAGCTCCATCACAGTGTGACAATAATAAAAAGTACTGGAAACAAGGTATAGCGTTTACTCCTAATAATTACACTAAAGCGAAAGAGTAATTGAAGATCACGAGGCATTTTGAATAAGAGCAATCTTTTTTAATTATTACATTCTAATTGTCGATGATATTATATAAGAGATTCTTATTTTCTATAGAATATTATCATATGTTAGAGACAGCTATGATATTGTTGTCTATTATCTATATCAATTAAGATTACATAAATATCTCTTTTGATTGTACATATCTTAATTGATATATGTTATCTTCGATAGTCTTTCATAAAACCTGTAAATAGGCTGATGTAATTTTCATTATGGTATATCGAAATATGTACTATTCCTTTTTTCCGCATTCTTACATATAACTTGTTGCACCCGGTGCATTTAGTTTTTTACACAATTGAAGACTCCGATACCAAGTTGAAAACTAAGAAAGATATGTCGAGAAAAAGTAATTGTCACATGTGTGTTAATTTGATATTTTTGTGATATCAATCCTTAATTTGGGATTACGATGGAATTTGGATCTCGCTGGTCATGACCCATGAATCTTCCGAAAGAACCGGGAAATTTCTGCCTTTAACATCACCGCTGCCTGGACTCCATTGACCCAAAGGTAAGTCCACTTGTCTATAAAATTCGCTATGTAATATGAGAATCTTTCTTTGTGGGACATTCTTATTTTTCTAGGTGTAAATTAATTTTGTTTAGGCTTTAATTTGTAAAGGCGGGGAATCTATGGTCTCTAATCTCGCTGTAGTGGAATAGGGATCTAAATTTTTCGAATCGATAGGGATCTTAAATTATTCGAACCACTTTTGCCTCGTCTCACTTCGCGGAACGGCGCTTTAAATTTCTTTTTCCGAGCAATAAGCAAAAGTGGCACCGCCCTCTTCCCCGTGTTCTCCAAAATAACCCTGGTGACGTCACTTAGCCTCAGCACCGCTTCGTCATGCGCCAAGGTCATTGATGTCCATCTACCTCGCGGAAAGGTGTTAGCGAATATTCTCATTTTGCTCCTTGTCCTCGAGCAAGAGAGCAGCTCCAGGCCCACTAGACAGCGCGTGAAACAGAAAGCAGCAGAGACGACGATTGCTTCGTAGGGAGAGAGAAGTTTCGCGTGCAGTCCAAAGGAATACGAGGAATCTTTTGCATGCGATGGGTCATACGTCAGCGACGCGAGCTTGATTATCAAGAATCTCGCAATAATAAAAATCTCAAATTATGCTCCCGGTGATGCTAATACCTCTTTTTTTTTTTTTTCCTTTTGTGTGGCAAAAAATTCTAAAATTTCATTTGTGTAGCACATGTATCCTTTATCACAATTTCACTTAAGATCGCTATTAAAAATTCGCATGGTTCTGACGTAACATTATGGATGTTCTTCGAGAAAAAGTGGCACGGATGTGGCGCCATGTGAACACCGCATCAGAAAAAAGATTAAAAAGAAAATCAAGAACTTAAAAAACCAACCAAAACAAAAATAGAAAATTCGAACCGGAGAAGAGAGAGAGATTGTTGACGATAAGGGGTGTCTAAGGGGTCCACCACCATTCCAACTTCTCCGTTGAGAGCCGCCGGCCCCATCGGGCCATCGGTGAGGGTCAGCCAGCACTTGCATGGATACCTTGACACTCGTTGTCTATGGTTGAAGCAAAGCAGATGAAAAAGTCGGCACAGGACAGGGGAAAACAATATGTGCTGATGTCGAACAGAAAAACCGGTTTCTTACAACTCGAACATGCTTTCAATTTGGGAAGAAAGTAGCATTTCTCTTTAGAAAGAGTAGACGCAACTCCACTGCAAGTGCATGTAGCATCACATTCGATATTGTGCCCTCAGACGCCACACCCCACAACTGCCGCCTCCGCTGCCCTTGCCATCCTACCGCCCCCCTTGCCGTTCCGTCACCGGGCCAACCCCTCTTTGGTCAAAGGCAACCCCGATGATACTCGTCTCTCCCTCTTTGTTTTTGTTTTCTGTATCTCTGCAACTTGTTTCTTTGTTCTCTATTCTCCATGGCCGATGAGCTCAAGGACCATGAACCCTGCTGCAGTGTTGAGGTCGAGCAGCATATCAGGCAAGCTTTGACACGCCGCTCAAATTCGATGACATCTAGCTCAATGCCATCTAGCTTGAGCTTCACCTGCGGCTTCAAAATCAATCTTGAATCTAGCTATTAAATGAAGATGTAATTTATTATTTAAATATTCTAACATTACGTGTCAAGCTACGATCGTGTCAAGGAGCTTGAACTTAAATCTGGGGGTTGAGCTTTGCCACACATTGAGCTCGACCTCAAATTTGCCATCAAGCTCCGGCGCGGTGTTGAGCTCAAAGAGTGCAAAGAGGCCCGGACGAAGGAAAGATGAAGAGGTGGGGTGCCGGGGACTAGCGGTGGAGGCTGTTATCTGGTTTGGGCACGCCCAAAACTGGGCAAGGTGTGTACAATTGGGTAACGATAATCATGTGAGAGTCGGCCAACCTTGGTTGAGGGCACACGGGGTCCAGCAGCCCTTGCCAGCAAAGCCAAAACGATGGCGACCTCCTTTAAACAACCCCGACCATCTGTAATCTCTCTCTGTCCTCTGGTTTGAATTTTCATTTTTTTCTTCGGATAGCTTTCTTTGTTTTTCCTTCTCTTTTCAATCTTCTTCTGATGTGGCGCCAGCGCCACTTATCCTCAACAAAAACTTAATAATAGGACGTGAAATTTTTAAAAGGCAATCTTAGGACAAAATTGTGATGAAGGATATAAGCATTATATGGGTACAAGTTTGAAGTTTTTAGAGATAACAAAAAAAAAAAAAAAAAGCTTGGGCTACTGTAAAAATAACAGCTTGATCTAAGTTATTAAATTTTTAAAGGAATAGACCCTGTAACAATTTTCAATTTTTTATTATTTGATTTTTCTTGGGCCAAAACATACTATTGCATTGAGTTTTTTTTACTTGGGAGTAAGGAATGGGAAAAAGACTTGTCACATGATAAATTGTTATGTTATTATCATGTTTCCAACACGCCTGTTTCTCAGTCATGCCTTATTAGGTACATCCTCACTTTAAAAAAAAAAAAATGTTGACAAGTTGATGAGGGATAGAAGAGAGCCATTACAATGAGAGGCCACCTAATGAAAATTCGCACTTCTTTACTGGTTGTGTGAGAATTATACCAATAACATCACCCACTGGTTTGCTTAGTTTTTCTTGATAAGGTACGCCTAAGCACCTCCTTCGACCCTTCGATTTATACTATATCCTATTAAATTCCATTTTCAATCATCTAGTTCTCACACTATGGTCATATAATCTTCTTGATCTATGTGATCAAAAAGTGTTTCTTTTCTAATAAAGTACCGCCCTCTTTTGAAGAACTACTTCTTTCTGATGGGATTTGATGCTTCAAAATATGTTCGTAAACTCATCACTTGCACAAAGTTACAGAGAGTTTTCTTGATTAAGAAATATAAGGGCGCGCATGATAACTATTTTATTTATATTTTAAGACTATTTTTATATTCTAAACTTGTTTCTGGAATAGAAATCCTTTTGATGACGTAATTTCATATTTCTGTTTTTGGAATAAATTTTTACTCTAGAAATATATTTGGAATAGAAATGAAAAGTAATTTTATTGATTTATTTCTGGAACAAAAATAAGAAATAAAAACTCTTTTTATCACTCGTCCTCTCTACTAATCGACCACCCATCTACTGTTTGCCCCCTCTCCCACCTCGGCCGCTTGTGATAGAAAAGTTTTGTGTCGTTATCAAACGAAATTCTATTCCAAACATAGAAATTTTGCGTCATCATTAAAAACATATTTTTGTTCAGAAACTCATCTAGAAATTAAAAAAAAAAAAAAATTATTTCTTTTTGAGAAATTAATTTTTGATCAAAATAATTATTATTTGCGTCCTCACTATCCACAAAATTGCCCGGGCTACCCGTACTTCCCCCCTTCATTTATCCCGAATTTGGCCAACAAAAACATATCGTGGTGGTATAAAACAAACAATTTGGCAGGGATCTTAAGGGCACAAACGGCATGAGTCATCATCGGCATTGTAGTCCTTTTTTACAATTGTCGTGGTCCTAAGGGCACAAACGGAACTTTGTCAATAAAACCGCGAATCTCCTTTGGTACGGACAATAAGCTTGTCCTTGTCGCAAGGGATCTTCTCCAAAGGACAATAATCTGGAAGCTTCTGTGCATTTTCTTGCAGTTATCTATTATTTCATAGTATACATGTTTCCTGGTTCCACAAGAAAATTAGTGGTGGTGACGGCGCCATTAATCTAGAAGTTGTTTCGATGCCGTCAGATCATCATTTTCCGTCCTCATATCATGCCGTTTCCAAAACTGTGGCCAAGAAACGAAACTTTTTAATACAGACGTGCAGTCATGTCCATCGAAATATCAACCTAAACTCACATTTATTATAAATCAGTACTCATGTATCACATTAATCACAAACTAACTTTTTGATTATTAAAATTCTCGAACTCATACATTTATGTCACATTTATCTCAAACTAGTACAACTATATCTTATTTACCCCGCATTGGGAAAAATCTAGGGTTTTTGTGAGGATAAATTTGGCACGAACATTCTAATTTGGGATAAATGTGGCATAAATGTACCAATTGAAAGTTTTTTTAATCATAAAAAAATAATTTTGGGTAACTATGGCACGAGTTTACTAGTTTGGAAGTTTTTGTAATATACAAATTAATTTTAAGAAAATGTGGCACAGGTTTATTTTGAGTTTTTAGTACTATTAATGCAAAGTTTATAAACCTTAAAAATTACTTTACTAGTATAAGTGTGCTTAATTTGAATAAATGGTGATACAAAGAGTGAATCACGTAGTAAGTTTTTTTTTTTAATATTAAAATTAATATCATTTCTAAATTCAAATTAATTCATTCAAATTTTGCTATGTTTAAGTTTAGGTTTCTTAGTAATTGTCATATTTTATTGTGACCTTTTCTAAAATCATTTAAGTTCAATGTTGAAAGTAATATGACATTCGAGCTTTTTATTCTAGTCTTATTTTGCTTGATATTATTATTTTAGCTTTCATTAAATTATGAATTTATTGAGATTGTATTTGACATTAAGTTATTTATCGAGTAATCTCCATATCCGATATGTTCTTTGCTTGTGCCAAGTCCTCCATATGAAGGCACTTAATTTAAGTTATCAATTCTTCCCAGGTTCTTTCTAACTATAAATATATCTTCCACAAAGATCAAGAGAAGTATAAAGTCATCAATCGCGGGAGAAGAAAATAGAAAATTTAAAAGTTGTGTACGTCGCTCACTTTAGCACATTTTCGGATCATTTAAGTGCCACTTTATATATATATATATATATGATTACTTAAGTGCCAACTTCAATTTGAGTTGTCGAAAATTTGATGTGGCTATATTTTATTAATTTCTTAATCATACATGGCTCACCAGCATGCCCAATCAGCATATAAATCCTAAACAATCTCATCTAAAAATTGTAAATGGTGATCGTTAAAAATGTCAAATTTTATTTAAAATGAAAACTACAGTACTTGTCATTTTTAAAAAGCAGTCACTTCAATACCAAGTATGCCACATGGACTGGATATTTTTAAATAATATGCCAAGTCATATAAAAGATGTATTTATAAAAGCCACATTATTTTTGGCTAGAATTTCTCGTTGTTGGCAATTTTTTTTTTTGGTCATTCTTACTCTAACTCTCACACTCAAATTTTTATCTTATCTCCTTGCAGGTCATGTGAATTAAAATCCACACATGAAATTAAATAATCCCCACTCCAACTCCCCAAGAAGTTTGGGATTCGAACCCTCACCTCTCCTTCCCATGTGGAAAGGTGGCCATTAGGACAAATCCTAGTGGTTTCAAAGTTGGCAATTATGTAGTAATTTTTTCTACGATTTAACACTTAAATGATCTAACAAAAATTCTTGATACTAAAATAAGCATCGTACACAACTTTTAGAACTTTTAATGTTATTATGCCCATAACCACATACTTTTAATGTCGACACAATGATCAACTTTGCACTCTCAAAACTGTTAATTATGTCTTCAATTTGATCTCGTGTATGAACTCGATTTAATTGGAGGATGTAGATCGGTTTGTTAAATTGAATTATTAGATTAATCACAACATGCTTATCCAAAATAGAAATATCTGGATTAATATTCCTCATTAAAGAAGTTTCCTAAATTGCATCAAGGAGGGGGCCACACATATATACACTAGTTTGTATTTTGACAAGTGTAGAATAATCACTTGTGTCTTTGCATAGCTGTGTTTGACTAGGAAATTACTAAAAATGTCCTAAATCTATTATATATGTACCAATTCATTCATCAACTTTTCATTTTGATCAGCTTAGTTATAAACATTTTGGCAATTTGTCAATGAAGTCCTTCCGACTAATTTTGGCCAACAAATGCTAACATGATTGCAGACCGTCTTACATGGCATGTCCAACGCTGATGTGGACAATTTTTTCGCATGTCTTTAGTTTGTGATAGGGCTTTCCTAATATAATATTTTTTGGATTACTGTGAGGATAATGGCTTATTTTGAAGAGGTGAGCCCCATAACAGTTTAAACAATTTATAATGATTTATTATTTAGTTTTTTATACTCTATAATAGACTATTATTCTCATAGTAGATTAAAGATTATTACTCAATTATTTCACTTTGTGATACTGAACTTAGTCTAGTGACATCAAGTAAACAAGAAAATTTAGAAAGAGTAATAACTTCCTCTTTATTGTTTATGTGTGTTACTTTCTTGATTCCATGCTTTCTTTAGTTGTTTGGCGACATTTTACATGCTCAACCACTTTATTATTTGCCAAACCAATAAACAAAACAAATAAGCACGTGTACATTACAACTTTTAAATTTTCCTTGAGCTAATGATGAAGGAAAAAGAAAAAAGGGTTAATACCCTGGAAAATCTCAAATTGATACACATGTGATAAATTTCTCTTAACTTTGATAAATTTAATCAAAACCGATAAACTTGTGACAAATTTACCCTATGTTAGTTTTTGTTAAATTTTGGTATCAAATTACTCGGTTGGATAACATGTGACAATTGACTGGTGTACTAGTTTAGGATTTTACTTTTTGTTTGTTACAGTTGTACCATTTTTTGTATTTTTTTATATCAATTTAACTGAGAATATATTGTCACAAATATACTAGTTTGATATTTTTTGTAGTCGAATAAACTAATTTGAGCTAAATTTATCACAAGTGACTAAATTGGAATTTTTTTTTATAGTCATTTGAGGTAAATCTATCACAGATGTAATGATTTAGGATTTTTTTAGGATAAAAAATTAATTTTTGATAAATTTATCATAAATATATTAGTTTAGAGTTTTTCATGTATTAATCCACGGAAAAACTCAACTTGGCTTTCTGTCCTAGAGCTAGAGTGTAGCTTCAGGGCCACTTAAAAGCGCACGACTCAGAAAGCATTGAAGACGACATTTGTTTCATAGTAAGAGAGCATTTTCGAATGCAAAAGTAGGCCAATAACATAGGCTTTACTATCATGAATCTCGCAAATAGAAAAAGAAACACATGCTTCCATTTAAGCATTTACCTATTTTAGTATTGTCCCTGCATTTTCCCTGAGGGAGTACCTGCCTAGAAGAACCCACTTCAATACATGGAAAAGGTCATGGAAAGTTTACGTTGAATCTCGTCATGTCATCCAGTAAAGGGCCCGTTGACCCCGCGGAGAGAAATCTACATTGGGATGCCTTTCCACGGTCACCAGAAATTAATAAACATCCAAAGAGGGGGCTGCAACTTTATGGGGTGGATTGAATCTGTGTTTGCTTTTATGGTGGGGTCGCTTTGTGTCCTTAATGCGTTTGTAGGTGAAGGGTGAACGTGTGTGAGAATGCATGTAAGCTGGATTTAACTTTGTACGCCTGAGCAAGATAATGCACGCATCTGCTAATATTTCTAAGTATGTAGCACTTGCCCTCTTTCACTAGAGTTGTCGTCATGATTCATTCATGCACATTTTAAAAAGGAGCGGCTAAAGAAGGTGCTAACCAACATGCACTTTACTCTTCTTATTATCTTAATTAAATGGGATTTTGAATTGGATAAGGATTGGGATACTTTCGTAATAAAAAGAGATGGGCTTCTTCACTGATTGAAGCAATTGTGTGGTCTTAGGAGGAATCATCTCCATCATAGTATAAGTCTGGTATTTTTTGTGCACTTCTAATGGACTCCAAGTTGAATAAGTGGTTTAGTTTTTTTCTTTTTTCCTCCTTTTTTTCACTTGCACAATTTAAAATTCGTAAATAGCCAATAAAAGTAGTAAGACTATTAGGGGAATAATTGTCTAAAAAATCATAGACCTTGTATGGCAACAAATTCAGTCATGAATTTTTAATTTTATCAATTTAGTTCTAAACATTCTGATGACTTACAATTTAGTCCTAAATCTTTGGACTAATTGCCAACATATATTTAGAGCTAATTTTGGTTAAACATCACTAATGTAATGACCATTGTCGGCCATGCCACGTAGGATGACCAGTATTTACATTAGTGACACTGAAAAATCATTACTGTCAATCATCGAGGAAGACACCGAGCTGGCTAATGGGATTCTATTAACATGGGTCCGTCGACCCCTTAGAGAAAAGTCTACAGTAGGATGCCTTTCCACGGTCACCAGAAATTAATAAACATCCAATGGAGTGGATGGAGTCTGTGTTTGTTGTTATAGTGGGGTCGCTTTGTGTCCTTAATGCGTTTGTAGGTGAAAGGTGAATGTGTGTGCGAATGTATGGGAGCTGAATTTAACTTTGTATGCCTGAGCAAGATAATGCACGCATCTGCTTATATTTATAAGCATGTAGCACTTGCCCTCTTTCACTAGAGTCGTCGTCATGATTCATTCATGCACATTTTAAAAAAGGAGCGACTAAAGAAGATGCTAATCAACATGCATTTTACTCTTCTTATTATCTTAATTAAATGGGATTTTGAAGTGGATAAGGATTCGTAATAAAAAGAGATGGGCTTCTTCAATGATTGAAGCAATTGATGTGACCTTGAGAGAAATCAACTCCATTGGAGTAAAAGTATGGTATTTTTTTTGCCCACTTCGGACTCGGAGTTGAATGAGTGGTTTAGTGTTTTTTTCTCTTCTTCTTTTTTCGCTTGCACAATATAAATTTCATAAATAGTTGATAAAACTAGTGAGACTTTTAGGGGAATAATTGTCTAAAAAATTATAGATTTATTGTAGGGCAACCAATTTAGTCGTAAATTTTTTAATTTTGTCAATTTAGTCCTAAATTTTTTGATGAAATATCAATTTAGTTTTAAATCTTTGGACTAATTACCAACATGTCCCTCTAGCTAATTTTGGTTGGAATCGCTGACATAATAGCCATCATTTGTTGTGCCACATAGGATGGCTGATATCTATATCGGCGATTTTTAGCGAAAATTGATTAGACTAACTATATCGACAACTTGTCAAAATGTTTATAACTAAATTGATAAAATTGAAAAATTTATGACTAAATTGAAAGCCATATAATAGGATTAGTACATTTAGATCTTGATGAATTTGAGATCTCTAACCGGACGTCAACTTAATCTCCTAAAATAGCATTAAAACAGTGGCAACGCCTTGTAAACTCGGACTAAATGATGGCATAGAAACTTTGATGTTACGGCAGAGAGCCAAAGTGAAGTCAAAACTCAAAGCTGCTGGATTTGAAAGCCTTTAAGCCACATTCAGAAATCTCATGGTTAACCTAGCTTAACAAGCAGCCTCCTTATCCCCTGCTTTTACAAGATACTTCCACATATGTGTTTCGTAGAATAATTGTCAATATTTTCTCGCTTGATTTAAACGACGCACGTGCTAATATAAGACTTTGTGTCGCTAGTTTTATTAATAGAACAAAAAACTCATTATACAGTAAAAATGTGGCAACATCTTTGGCAAAAATATTTTATTCTAAAGGTGGATCGAGATTTTAGATGGAGAAAAAAGAAAACATTAATCCAAAAGTCAAGGTAACTAAAATAGATGTTAGCCCTTCATTGAAATTCCGGAGGGTGGGGGGCACCGCCACCACCTAGATACACCATGATCCGGCAACCGAGTGCAGTTTTCTGCAATAAACATTGATTTTCGAGGATTATCGTGGAAGCAACGGGAATGAAAAGAAAAAAATTGTCCCAATCCAAGCTGACGATAAACTAAGTGCATGGGCTCATGGACCAAACTATAAAAAGAAAAATAGGTCTATGCGATTTTTGTAAAATAGAAGAAGAACATGTTTGTGGACTAAAGCCCGTTTCGAAGCAAGCTCAAGAGGCAACAGAGACAAGGGGCCTAATGTCTTGGGTTTAAAAGGGTGAAATGCTTTCTCTGATAACCATTCCATTACATGGTCCATTCGTGGGCCTTCAACGTCAGAGTAACTCGGCCCACTTTTATTGTCCTAGAATTAGTGTTGTTATAGGGATGGGTTTGGCAACTTGCCAAATAATGACTAATTCTATTATTTTATTTTTGGGAATAAATTTCAAATAAAAATTCATTTGATATATTTTTTGTTTGCAAGAAAAAATTTACTCTCAAGAATAGATTTGAAACAGAATTAAAAAAAAAAAAGTTGATTTTTTTCTTCCGAAAACAATTTCAAAATTAAGCAAAATCAAATTTCTTTTCTCTTTTCCATTCTTCTTTTCTTCTCGTTCTTCTTCCTCCTCTCTTCTTCTTCCACAATCGCTGCCATAGTCTATTGCTGTCGGTTGCTAACGACCGATTGGGCAAAGTCCAATGAGCTCGCTAATGGCCAAGCAAGCCTCGCTGAAGCCTCTCTCGGACACCAACAAGGCTTGCCTGGCCGGACGAGACTTGCCCAACCACCGGCAAGCCTCACCTAGCTGAGCAAGGCTCCAAGCCTTAGTTGGGCAAGGTTGAGCCTCCCCTGGATCTAGCAAGGCTAAGCCCTATTGGATTTGGCAAGGTCATCGGGTGATGCTAACCTTGCAGTGGCTTGACAAGGTCGAGACCCATTAACTACTAGGCAAGCTCAACCTCAGCAGATTTGGGGAGGCTCCTTGCCCAACCTAGGCTCGACCAACAAGGCACGACCTCGCTAAGGGCTAACGACACTCCGGCGAGGTCATTGACCCTTGTCTAGGTGGCCGTCAATTGTCAGGCCGATCATCTTGAGGCCAACAATTAGCCAAATCTTGAAGAAGAAGAGAAAGAAAATTAAAAAAAAAAAAAGAATAGAATTATTAAAAATTAAAGAAAATGGTTTGAATTAGGAATTTTAAATACAGTACCAAACGTAATTCTGTTTCAAGAATATAAATTTTTTTGCAGCTTATCGAATGCTTTCAAATGCTTAGAAATTGTCTTCGAGAATAAAATAACAAAGAATAATTTCTGATTCAAACATACCCTAATTCTTAGTCCCTATTGATAACATTAGGTAGCTGCAACTTCCACCATAATTTTTATTAAAGTTGTTGTTCACCAAAATGCCTTCAAATTGAAATTCAACTTTAAAAAAAAAAAAAAAAAAAAAAAAACTATTGTCTCTTTATTTTGCTCACGGTGGGATGTCACTCTCCCTCCTTCTAAGATGATGTTTTTGTGAGCCTTTGAAGTTAGAGTAAAAATAATGCACGAATATGCTAATATTTAAAATCGTAGGGATTGAAGTCCTCATGGTTCATTTGTGCACATTAGAAAAGGGGAAAAGTGCCTATCCATTATTATGATGGGCTAAAGAAAAGTGCTAAATAACATGCCCTATACTCTCCTTTCCTTGAATTGACTCTTGTTATTTAACTTGAGTGGGTTTTTTTTTTTAATTGGAATTGGAATAGGATACTCTCGTAATAAGAAGAGACGGGATTCCAATTTCATGCATATTCGACTTCAGTAAATGTATGGTATTTTTTTCCGCACTTATAATAATTGGACTGTGAATTTTGGATAAGTGATTTCGCTTTTTTCCCCTCGCACGATTTACATTTCATAAATTCAAAAAAAGATTCAATAATAGCAAGATTTTCAAGTCATGACTAATTCAAGATCTGTAACTGGGCATTGACTTATCTCTTGAAATAGCAATAATTATAATGGAAAAATCCACAAAAAATCCTAAATTATGTTTATTGTGACACATTTATCCTTTTTTTTGTAACACAAAAAACTTCAAACTTATTTTGTGTGAAACATTTACTTTAAATATATTTTGTGATACAAAAATCATAAACTTATAACCGTGTGACACATTTACCCCCAAATTATTTTTTTGTGATATCAAAAATCTTGAAATTGTACTCATGCAACATATTTACCCTAAATTTTAAGGTAAATGTCTCGTATCAATATAAGTTTAGGATTTTTGGTGTTCCATAAATGTGTCACACTAATATAAATTTAGAATTACTATGTTATATAAGTATAAGTTTGGGGTTTTTTATGTGTTATAAGATAAATTTTGAGGTAAATGTGTCATGATAGACATAATTTAAGATTTTTGGTTGTTTTTTTTTCTCTAATAATAATGGAGATGCATTGTAAACAAGGACTAGTGATGGCAGAGAAACATGGATGATATGGCAGAGAGCGAAACCGAAGTCAAAATTTAAAGGTGCTAGATAGCTTCCGAAATTTCAAGGTTAGCCTAGTTAGGCAAACGGTTGTGACTTGTAAACGCTATAAGAATGGTGGTTCATTCGAGGAACCTCCTTTACTCTCTAATTTTACAAAATACTTCTTTCTAAGCAATATACATTATATATCTCATGGAATGATTGCCGATATTTCCTTGCTAGATTTACACAAGGCCTGTATTAATATCCTATTACCGACAATCAATGGAATTAAAAACTCATTAGCCTATGAGATTGAGGCAGTAGTTTTGGCGAAAACATTTTATTTTAATGGTGGACCACGAATTTTGATAGAGGAAAAACAACACATTAATTCATAAAGCAAGATAACTAAAATAGTTGTTACCCTTCATCAAAATTCCGGAAGGTTGGGGCACGGCCATCTAAATCCTGTACCAAATTTTGCCAATTACACGAGTTTAAGTATTTAAGATTGATTTTTAAAGGTTCATCTTTGAAGCGATGGATACTAAGAGTTTGTTTGATAACTATTCTGTTCGTGGAAATAATTTTCTAAAGTATGTTCCCTAAATGAGTTTCTAAGCATTCGAAGGTATTTAGGCTACGTTTGACAATCGGGATAAAATTCGGGATAGGATATGATTTATCTTATCCTACGTTTGGTGCTCACTCAAGATATGATAAAGTCAGATATAATGGAGATATAGATAGGATAAAATTATCCCATGGGGGAGGTGGGATAAATGTAGATAGGATTTCTAATATCCATAATAAGAAAGTTATTTTTCTCTAATAACAAACTTATTAAATTAAAAAAAAATTGAAATTATATTTCAATATAATAATTTGTATGAGTCCTTTCTTCCGTGATTCACTTTTTGGCACTAGTCCTACATTTTGTTTCGTGGACCGAGGAGAAAGGGGACTCAGCGGGAAGAGGATTGTATCATGAGAGAAGCAAGGAGATCAACCTCTTTCTTTCAAATATAAATATACAAGATGGATTCTGGCAATGAGTTGGACTCTCGTGTTGATACGAATGAATCATCCTTTCCGCGGAGGTAAATCTTTGCCTGCTAGGCAAGAGGATAGCAAGTTACAAATTCTGTTTCGGTAGGACATGTATTTCTATTACTATGAAATTCTGGATCAGTTCTGTGGCAAGCCGACGGATTATGCTACTTCTTCTCTTCCGCTAACCCAGTTCTATCTGGCATGCGGGAGCTTGCTAGTGTATGGAACGGCTATCCGTCTTGGCCTTCCGGCCTACTTACTATTCATTACAGCTCATCTTTATACGACCATCTTGTCTGACCGCATCTGTGGTGGTATCCTATAGTTGATCACGGCTGCATTTAGGAATGATCTGTTCATCTAACTAACAATTTTTTATTGCTTTCTCGATGTGGTACACATATCTATACAGTATAGCAGAGACGAGCTGACTAGAAAAAAGCCGGCTATCGGAATCGAACCGATGACCATCGCATTACAAATGCGATGCTCTAACCTCTGAGCTAAGCAGGCTCAAAAATAGTAGAAATTGTATATGCATAGAAATTTAGTAAAATGATAATTGATACAACAGAAGTACAAGATCTAAATTCTTTTTCTAGATTGGAATCTTTAAAAGAAGTCTATGGAATCATAGGGATGTTTTTACCTATTTTGACTCTTGTATTGGGAATCACAATAGGTGTACTCGTAATTGTGTGGTTAGAAAGAGAAATATCCGCAGGAATACAATGAAGTTACAAAGGTTGTACCTGTGAACCAACCACCTAAGGCGAAATAGGCACAAGGAAAGAGTAATAGACCGGAATCATGATTGGGATAGCGGACCCAAGGCTATGGAGTAATTGGATCATTTGCCGATCTGAATCGGATAAACCCTCTATCTATATTTTTTTCTCTTTCTTCGATGGAAATGGAAGGTAAAGTGAATTCCATTGTATAGCCGTATGCAATGCGCATCAATTACTCCGTTTGATTTCGAAGAGAACATACAAATACTCCTTGAATATCTGGAGTTATAGAAATGAGGATTAGTTTCTTATCATTCAATGAGCATCTTTTATTTCATAAAAATTAGGGGCAATATAATCCTTACGTAAGGGCCATCCTATCCAAGTTTCAGGCATTAAGATACGTTTTGTTCAAGAATGAAATCTTATGGGAACTGTGCATATCCAGTTCATCCTTCGGAACCATATCACATCCCGGATCTGATGAAATAGGATGAATTGAGACGGTATTTTGTAAATACGTAATAATTCTATGACACCAGTGTGAATTCGGGTCTCTCTGGTTCAACTAGGACCCTAGTTCCTTAATTTCTAGGTGAATTAAGATCGGGAAAAGGAAGTTTTCCAATCATTGACTCAAACTCATTGTCGAATCCCACTCAGCAGAATATGGAGGTACTTATGGCGAACGAGTCAATCTAGTCTTTCACAATAAAGTAATTTTTAGGTATGTTAGTACAATTTACTATTTGATAAAATTTTATTAAAGAATGATGAAAGGGGAAAAAAAGAAATAATAGAGAAAATAATATAAAAAGAAAAAATAGAATAAAAATAAATTAAGGAATAATGTTACGAGAGATTTTCATTATCCTCGTTTATGAGCATTTAGGTTTATTTATAATGATATACCGTTTATATCAAAAAAATGTACATGATATGATGTAAACATATTCGACTTTAATACTGCAATTCACAAAATAATGGATATGATATAAAAAAATCCTAGGATTTGATATCCTATCTTATCCCATCCTATATTGATTAAAAATATGGACGACCAAACGTAGCCTTAGTAACTGCACAATATTTATATTCTAAAAATAGATTTGCATTTGTTACAACACTCAAATTTTTTTGTGATTTAATTTTTTTTTAGTTTATTGATAATTTTATAAGATTTTTCTCTTCTTTTTCTTCCTCCTTTTCCTTCTCTTCTACTTTCTCCTCTAGCTAGTTGCTAGCCTCAGCCAGCCTCAAGGGAGTTGATGACCTTGCTAGCCTCAGGGGAGCCTTTTCCAACCACCGGGAGGTCGGCTAGAGGAGGAAGAAGAATGGAAGAAAAAAAGAAAAGAAAAGATAGAATAAATAAAAAAATTTAAAAAATCAAAATATTTTATTACGAATTATCCATGTCAATGCCAGCCTTATCAAATAGGACGACTAGCATTCATGTATACGATATTCAACTAGAATTGGCCTGACGAACCTAATTGGCAAAAGATGAAAAAGTCTAATACTCAATTGGAAAAATTGAAATGCTTGAGACTGAATTGGCACATGTTCAAAAGATTTATGACCTTTTGGATAATTTTTCCTCTTTTTGTCTTCTTTTCTTAGAACTTATGTCCAAAGAAGTACTTACTGCAATTCTATCATTCTTATGTGCAACTTTCCCTATAAGAAAATTTCATGAATAAGAAAAGGTACTCCTTTGTTTTGTGGCTATACTTATACTGAACATCACCTGAAAAAGTATTAGAAAAGTCATGAACCTATTATATTAGTATCAATTCAGTTATGACTTTTTAATTAGACTAATTTAATCTTAATCATTTCACATTAGTATCAATTCAGTCCATTTGGCCAATTTATATAATAAATCGTTAACATGGATGCTGGCCATTCTACGTGGTATGGCCGATGCTGGTGTGGATATTTTTTTAATAATATTTTAATATTTTTTCAATTTTCAAAATAATTTTTTCCTCTCCCTCTTCTTTTGTTTTTTCATTTTACTAGTGGCCATCACTAGCCACCGGCCACAACCATGGTCAATAAGGGCTGGCCTCACTTGGGTCGCCCTCACTAGTCGCAGTGATGGCCAACCCGGCCAAGCTACCCTTAGGCGAGGGCAAGCACCAGTCGTCTAGGTATAGCCACTCTAGGGCCCCTCACCAAATCTAGTGAGGCTGACCATCACCTAGGCTAGGGTTGCCTTGCCATGCCTCCCCTAAACGAGGGTTGGCCTTTTTGGGCTCACGTGGGTGAGGACAAGGCCTGATGAACCTTGCTTGGGCACATTCGATTGCCAGATCTGGCGAGGGCCCCTCGCCTAGCCATACCTAGATGGCCAATGCTTGCCCTCACCCAAGGGCAGCTCAGCAAGGCCAAACATTGCTTGCGGTCGGCAAGGGCAACCCAAGCGAGGCCAGCCCCGGGTAAAAAGCAGAAGACACCTAAATTATTTTGGCAATAGAGCGACTCTAGGTGCATATGCACGTATCAGGTCGATGAAAAGAGCTCATAATTATGAAAGCGCGTCTTGTCAATAAGAGGAAGAAAGAGTCCAAGCTACAGAAGCCCACCGGGTCATGAGAAGAAGAAGAGGGACTCCGAGCTACGGAAAGCCCACCAGGTCATAAGGAGGGGGAGAGGGACTCCAGGTTACGGAAAGCCCATTGGGTCATAAGAGGAGGCATAAGGACTCCGGGCTATAGAAAGCCCACTGGGTCATAAGAATGGGAAGAATGACTTCGGGCTACGGAAAGCTTACCAGGTCATAGGAAGAGAGAGAATGACTCTGAGCTACGGAAATCCCATCGGGTCATAAGAAAGGGGAGAAGGACTCCGGGCTATGTAAAGCCCATTGGGTCATAGGAAGAGGGAGAAGGACTCTGGGTTACGGAAAGCCCACCAGATCATAAGAAGGGGGAGAATGACTCCGGGCTACGGGAAGCCCATTGGGTCATAAGAGGAGGGAGAAGGACTCTGGGTTACAAAAAGCCCACCAGGTCATAAGAAAGGGGAGGACTCAAAGCTACGGAAAGCCCACTGGGTCATAAGAAAATGGAGAAGGACTTTGGGCTACGGAAAGCCCATTGAGTCATAAGAAGGGGGTGAAGGACTCTAGGCTACGGAAAGCCCGCCGGGTCATAAAAAGGGGGAGAAAGACTCTGGGCTACGGAAAGCCCATCGGGTCATAGGAAGAGGGAAAAAGACTTCGGGCTACGAAAAACCCACCGGGTCATAAGAAGGGGGAGAAGGACTTCGGGCTACGAAAAGCCCACCGGGTCATAGGAAGAGGGAGAAGGACTCCGAGTTACGGAAAGCCCACCGAGTCATAAGAAGGAGGAGAAGGACTCTGGGCTATGGAAAGCCCACCGGGTCATAAGAAGGGGGAGAAGGACTGAAGTCTCATTGTGTAACAACGAGTTTCGACCTGACTGAAAATACATGATTTGAGGAAAACCCATGAACCTTGGTAGATGCCATGGTTTAAGGTTGACCATGAACCTTTGTTGTCTTTAGGGAAGCATCTATTAATCCCTTAAAAACTGCATGGCTTCACTGGGAAATCCTGTCAAACTCAACTTGAGCAAATGCTATTAAAGACGTCATTAAGAGACGTATTGACAATATTGCAGCATTAATTGAACAAGCTAATCAAGCTAAGTCTGATTGCTTTTTTAAAAAACGCTCGACGTCAATCAGCATCATGTGGCGCAAAACTATCATCTTGTTCAGGGATGTACCATTAATCATCAAATCTTCTGGGAGACAAGTTCTTATCAAAACGATTTTTATTCATGAAATATGCTCATTAAGCATGCCAAACTAAAGCTTCTTAGTTAGAAAGGGTTTCTCACATACTCTCGATAAAATGGCTGCTTGATCCCATCCATTTATGTGGGAGGTAACTGATTGCTGAGGGTATCTCACATAACCCATATCAAAAAATTTCAAAAACATTCGCTATGAGCACAATCTGATTGATCAAAAAGGTCTTTTGAAAGGACTGCAATATATGTTTCGTCACGGGCTTACACAAAGGGATTATTGCTTTGGGGCCAATAGAGGAACATTGGTCACTATCTTGTCAAGTTTACAAGTTGAGAACTTGGAAGATAAGACAAGATAGGATTACTTCCACTTCTCCAAGAAATAGCTTCTTTGTGGCATTCTCATTTTCACTCGAACCATCTCAATCATAAGAGATTTCGAAAGAGGGTTGTAATGTTGGTTCAGGAAAGCATTGAAAGGCTTAAAATTTTCAAGGGAGTTTTTAGGAGTCAGTGATCATCATAGCATCGTGATCAGGTTACTCGATCATTCGAAGTCATTTGGGTTTTTAAACACAACGCATCTCGAAAGTCCCTTGACTAATCATTTCTACATGGGAGCTTTGCTCCTCTCTAATTTCCTTTGCACTTACGATGATTTTTTTTTACGTAGGTACTTGGACTTTGATAATTTTTCTCTTACATAAGATGCAACTTTTTGGTCCTTTTCTTGACAGGCATTGGCCTTGCTTTTACTAGGCACACTGTTTTTTCATGCCCTCTAGTTTGTCGAACTTTTTGGTCTTTGAATTTTTGTAGCTCTTATGACTTTCGAGATGCTTTTCACATTTTCTCATAACTGTCAATTGTATTTGGTCAATTCTTATGCCTTGCCCCAGTGAAGGGAGATGATCACCACTCAAGATTCAGAAATGAATAATCAGGCCCAAGTTGGTTAAAGCAATGGATATCAGTGTTTGGGTAGAAAAGGAAATGCTCTTCTTCACTTTGGGATAAGTCAAGATCTAATGAGAATTCCTTTGAAGCTATCACTAGAAGATTGATGCAAGTGAAGGTAATAGAATCTTTCTCAATCTTTTGCTCTACATCTCAATCGAAACCTCCTATGCTGCCCCATTGTAGGGTCGTTCTTAACATGGGTACTTTGAAGGGTCATCTTTTTTTTTTTTTGGCCCGAAGGGGTAGCAAGAGACTAGTGCAATGCTTGGGATGGATGAATGAAACATCTTTATCATTTTGATCTTTGCGCTCAATACGAATGAATCATTCGTCCTAAGAGAATGTCACTTTTCACTTAACTCTCAAAAGTGTTTGAAGGATGTGTTTGGAAATAGGCTTGCCTTTCTTCATCCTAAGTACTTCTCATTTAGCATGGTTAATGTTTCACTCTTTTGCCCGAATAAAGTCATTTTTATGAGCCATTTTTCTTGAGTGTCACAGACGTAAAGTGTGCATAGTGACACCAGAGAATAGGTCATTCGAATCATGTCATGCATTTTTTTTTATTGTCCTTATTCTTTTTGTGTGTTTGTTTGTTTGTTTTGTTTTGCCCTTACCTCTCAAAAGAGACACTCAACCGTTTATGCGAAGACTTGATGGATTCTTGAGTCAGTTCTTTCCCCTGCCATTTCCTCGTCATACGGAAGGGTGCTTGAAACACAAATAGATATGCGTGAATGCAACATACACATGATATCTACAACGCTATGCATGCTTCTATGTGACTTGAATTGTGCATGAAGTGACCCCTTAGTCTTGATTTCATTCACGAAAAATGCTTATTGATTGCATCAGCGTTTATAGGTCTAGGCAATTCACTACCATCCATTTCAACTAAAGTCATGGCACCACCAAAAAGAATTTTCTTAATGACATATAGCCCTTCGTAGTTTGGGGTGAATTTTCCACGAGATCTAGTATGATTGGAAGCACCTTCCTCAACACCAGGTCGTTGACTTCAAAGTGTTTGGGATGCACTTTTCGATTGAAGGCTTTTGCAACTCATCTATGATAACATTGACCATGACACATAGCTTGCAATCTCTTCTCATTGATCATGTTTAGTTGCTCATGCCTTTGTTGCATCCACTTAGTCTCATCAAGCTTAGACTGGGAAATGACCCTTAAAGAAGGAACTTCAACCTCAACTGGTAAGACTGCCTCCATCCCATACACAAGTGAAAAAGGAGTTGCCCTTATAGAGGTGCAGATAGAAGTTTGGTACGCCATTAATGCATAAGGAAGTCTCTTGTGCCAATTACGATAATTTTCAGCAGTTTTTGACAGGATTTTCTTTATGTTCTTATTCGCCGCCTCCACTGCTCCATTCATCTAGGGGCAGTACGGTGATGAGTTCAAATGTTTAATTTGAAACTCACCGAGCAAGCCATCCACGACTTTGTTGTTCAAATTAGTGTCGTTATCAGTAATAATCGCCTCCGGTACCCTGTAACGGGCAACAATATCGCGACGAATGAACTTGGCCACATTCTTGACGGTGACATTAACATACAAGTTGGCCTTAATCCACTTGGTAAAGTAGTCTATTGCCACCAAGATAAATCGATGCCTGTTTGACGCTTTGGGGTTGATGGGCCCAATCATGTCAATTCCCCACATTGAAAAAGGCCAGGATTGAGACATTTGGTGAAGTTCATTTGGAGGGTGTTACGACCAAATTTTTGAGTGTGAACCACCTAGGGTTTGACTAATGTATTGTTAAGCCTAGACTTAACTCGGGCTCTTCCAAGCCCATACCAATTCGCGACTTAAGTTCAAATTCTTAACATGCATATAGATTTTATCTAGGAGCCACCACTAATCTATTTTTTGTGGCTCGATTAGAAACCCAAGTAAAGTAACGGGAGTTTTACTTTACTCCTACGAACCAGAGACTATGGGTACGAGGACTTGGTTACACTAGATTTTTCTAATGCCCTTTCGATACCATTCTTTTATTTTGAAAAAAAAAAATTGTAGGTAGCTTAAATTGATTTAAAATCTAATTCCCTAACATGTGAGGTGATCATGCGGATGCGCAATCCACCAATTTAACACTCAGATAAACAATCAATAAATTGCAAAAACTTACCTCCAAGCAACGAAAGCATCTGCAATGTTAAGTTAAAAAAAATCCACATCAACAACCCTAGATATGATTTCTAATTAACACGCAATTTTATTTTTTTCAATTAATGACAATCATGCAATATGAAATGCAATATTAACTAAATGACCTAATTCTAATGACATGTAATTTCTAATTAAATGGGCCTAGCAAAAATACTAAATGACATGCATCTCAATGAATCTAACCCTAATGATGTGCATATGACATTTTTTTCTTTTTCCTAAAAGAATGCATTTTATCCTAAATAATAAAACTAATTTAACCTATGACATTTTTTTGTATTTTTTTTATGAAATTCGAAATTAGAAAAATGTGAAAATTATCTAATTAGATTAAGATCCTATTCAATTTGTGTTAGGAATTAGGTTGAGCTAAATCCTAATTTAAACTAAAATATTATCTTAACCCAAATAATCCTAAAATGCAATCTATTTAAGATAATACCTAAACCTTATAATAAATTAAGAAAAATATTATCTCAAATTAAAATAACTGCAATTTAACCCTAATATGCACTGAGGTACAAAAATATGCCATAATTCTACATGACAAGTGCATGATGATTTTTTTTATTTTTTTTAAATTTCGAAATTAATAATTGCCAAATAATTGAACATGCAATCCAAGTTTAAAAAAAACTAACAATCTTAAATTAATTGATTTGATTATTTTATTTTATTTTTGAGAATTCAAAATAAAAATTCCTATTATGAGCATGCAAACCCTAAAACTACATTTTTTGACTTTTTTTTGGAAAAGAAAACTAACCGAAGTAACACCATAGCAAATCAAGCAATATTGATACCCAAATTGACGAACCATATCTCGCACATGAGATTAGGTTGGCCAATTTCACATAAATCACGAATCGGATCTTGGACGGGAGATCAAATTGGCAATTTTTTTTAAGTAATTGCGAGTCGGATTTCGGACGCGAAAATCAAACTGACAATCACTAATTTCAAGGAAATTTCATATCATGGAATTTCGATTTCAAATTAAAGGAATAATTACACTAAAAAGATAAAATAAAATAGCAAAAATGATAAAACAAAAATAAGATAAAGAAAATACCTAAATTTTATTTTGCTTTTCTTTCTTTTTTTCTTTTTTTTTCTCAAAAAAGAAAAGAAATGTCCGGTCCGGTCCGGCGGGAGCATTGTCATGGGTCGGGATGGGCCTTTGTCGCGGGGCGGCGTAGCTAGATCACGGACTCCGGGGCGGCACGAGGCCTCGGGCGACTATGATGAGGAGCTCCGGGCGTTTGGATCGGGCTGTTGGGCGTGGCGTTCGGAGCAAGGGCGGCGTTAGATTTGGGTCTTCAACGAGGCTCGGCACCGGCGAAAGGGAAGCGTCGAGCTGCATTCGGGCCTTCTGTCATCGGGGCTAAAGCTAGTAGTCGTGCCGGTGTGGCTAGATCTCGGGCGAAATCAACGTTCCATTGTGGTAGATCGAACTCTGAGTGGTGCGTAGGGCTCGATTTGGGCAAGATCCGCAAAGCCGAACACGAGGCTGAGCAGAACGTCGGTGTCGGGCGGCTCCGGTGGAGCGGAGGGGGTTGATGCTAAAGGCAAATTGGACGACGGTGGGGTGGCACGGCAAGACCGATGGGCAGCGTTTGCTTTTGGATTTGGAGGAGGAAGGGCGCCGCCGAATCGTGAGGTTGAGGCGACGGGGCGACGCGGTGGCGCGTTGGGGCAGCGCGCGGGTTGTCATGGCTCGCGGACGGAGGCGGCATCGGGACAGCGACGGTGCGGCCAGATGGCACCGGTCGGGGAGACCCCCTCCCCTCACAAGGAAGATGAACAGTCACGGGGAGACTTTTTTACCTTTTCTTTTACTTTCTTTTTTACTTTTCCTCTCTCTTCACTCACTTTTTCCACTTTTTGCTCTTTTTGGTGCCTTTTGTTCGACAGAAAAGAACCTCACTCCAATTTACTGTACGTGACCCCTTTTATAAGCCAAAAAATTGTACCTTGGGGGTATATTTCATTTCTAATTTTGCTTGAGCATGATACCCCTAAATATATCGCTGAAAGATTTTTCGCATAATCCATCAAGAAAATTCCCCTTTTGTGCAGAAGTACATCTCCCATTATATATTACCTAAATATGTGAAAAATCTTAAAGAAATATAACAAAAAATTAAATTTTCCTAAACTATATGCCATGTGATTATGATTTTTGATTTTTGATTTAGCAAAAAATTAACCCCAAAAATTTAGGTGTCAACAGCTACCCTTATTTGAAGGTGAGCTCATAGAGGTTGCCTTTAAAGACAAATTGAGACCTAAATTTTGTTCATGCTCATGCAATGAATGATTTTTTTTGTTGGAACATGAATTCCACTTTTTAATGCAATTTATATAATGCATGGAAATATTAATGCAAATGATAGATGAACCTACCTGGAATAACTTACCTTCGAGGAGGATAGAGTAATTCGAGGTAATGGGTGTTACCTGTCCAGGACCTGTACCATTCTACAGTTGCCTAGAATAGTAACATGACTTTGTGAAGATGCTGCTTTCCTAGGACCCGTACTATTCTACGGTTGCCTAGTATGGCAGAAAGGAGCTGCTTTCTGAGGACTCGCACCATTCTACGGTCGTTCAGTACGGTAGAAAGGTTTTGTAAGGAATTGCTTGCCTAGGACCCGTACCATTCTACGGTTGCCTAGTACGGCAGAAAGGTTTTGTTTAGGACCCGTACCATTCTACGGTTGCCTAGTACGGCAGAAAGGTTTTGTTTAGGACCCGTACCATTCTACGGTCGCCTAAATGGGGATTCATTTTCCATGACCCTTACCATTCTACAGTCGCTTGAATAAGGAATAGGTGTTGTCAAAGACCCATACCATTCTATGGTCGCCTGAATGGAGAAATTGCTTTTCCAGGACCCGTACCATTCTACGGTTGCCTAGACTAAGGTTTTTCTTGGCTAGGATACGAACCATTCTTCGGTCGCCCAACCTTGCGACATAAATCATCTTACCAGGACCTGAACCATTCTTCGATCGCCTTAATCGGATTGAATTTGGAGAAAAATCTTTGGGGGACAACTCAATTGAGTGTTGGTATGCTTAAAAGGAAATACTTGTGCAATGACAAATATTCAAGGTATGAATAGAGATATACTTACCTAGTAACATCTCCAATCTTTGGGGATACATCTCCTACAAAACATGGTCGTAGGAGAGACAACATCCATTTGTAATCATAAACATGCATCAATATAATGGAGGTTCATGATGATTTCCATTAATCTTTTATCACCTAATTTCCATTTTGAGCACATGAGTGTCATGAATGTGTCAAATGAGGGATCCTTTGGTTTGAAAGGACTTTTTCTCTCATCCTCATTAAAACGGCCATTTCATCTTGACCTTTGATGCAGGATTTTGTCAATCACTCTATCTCACCATCGTCATGCCAAATAAGGGTCTGAGCAATCTCGCAGGTGGTATGATTTCACCAATCTAAGAAGTCTTTAAGAGGGACCGTAATGTGGGCTTGGTCAACGGTTTAACAAAGGGGACTCTTTGAGTCGAGGTTATTTGAAAAATGAGTGATATCCTACAATCATCTTGGGGTTTATAATTCAAGAAACACAAGAAACGAGGTAGAAATTATCTTACTCGCACTTCTTCGAGCGATGCTTTCGAACATATGAACCTTTACGTTAATTTAGGTGCCCTAATCTGAAGAGACTTTGCAAGGGACGTAACGTAGGCTCAGCTCATGGGTTGTGAAATGAAAGGATCATTAGGCTCAAAAAGTGTTTAGAGGGTCAAAGTTGATGATCATCTTGACATTTTCACCACTTTCCTTCTCCACTATCGAAGATTTTTTCTCATTAAATCTCCATTGATTGCAACAGCATTTGAGTTTTAGTACCGCCTTGTTGGGGATTTGACTCATTATATCAAGAGTTTGATTTTTTTTTCTTTTCTGGGCATTGGCCTTGCTTTTACCAGGCACATTGCTTTTCCATACCCCATTTTTTGCACTTATTTTCTTTGGACAAAGTCTCCATTTTTGTCGACATTCTAGTTCATGTCACTTGAATGTTTTTGTCTTGCCCCAATGTGGGGGATGATCATCAACTGGGTTTAATATGAAATGAATCCATAAGCTCAAGTGAGCTATGCAATGGATAAAAGTGTATAAGATAGAGAAATGACTGCTCTTCATCATCCTAGGGCACTTTGAATTATCGTACGAGTTACAATGCGAAAGCAATACTTAAAGATTGATGCAAGTGTGAGTAAGAAAATTCCTATTATTCATTTCAAACTTTGTCCCAATATGGGATGATCCTTGACAGAGATGATTTAAAAAGAACTCTTCACATGTGTGGGCTCAAAGGGCTAAACGATGGGTATACCTGTAGTGTTTCGGGTAGAAGAAGAAATCACCTCTCGTCACCTTGGTTAGTGTACCATTTGCGAGATCACCCTTTTCCTTGCGAGCATGGAATTTTTTCACACAACTCACCGAGGATTAGTGTATGGGATAGTGTATGGAACAAGGCTTGCCTTTCATCATTCCAAGGTATCTCATTTGACACATTCAATTCATCTCACATGATTCATTAAAGAAGAAGAATGCAAGATTTATAACAAATTTGAATGATTCAACTCATTGAGGCATTTTATTAGTCACAAAAATACTGGCAATTCAAGACATGACATGGCAAATTCTATCATGGATAACATTTCTTGACAACATCAGCATTAACTTGAGTGGAAAACTCACGACCATCCATCTCTTATTGGATCAAGGTACCTCCGGGAAGTACTTTCTTCAATGCATATAGGCGGCTGCAGTTTGGAGCAAACTTGCCCCCAAAATCTGGAATTGGATTGGATCATCTTCACACCTTTGCATGCTATAAAACCGTATCTGAAACATGATGTAGATGGATCAAAAAGACAAATAGGGTAAATCATATTTTTTGAAAGATTTTTTCTTGAAGAGGTTTTTGATTTTTTTTTTAAAAGCATTTTGACACGAGAAAACATGATAAAGCCCATGCCTAAGAATTCTTCTTGGATTTTTCTTTTGTTTATCAAATGGATATCATCACCGGGCTGGTTTGGTGTACCTCATTATGCCCTCAAAATAAAAATTATAATTTTATTGATATTCATCAATCAATTACATTTATTGAATGGAAATGCGATTTTCAAGCCCTAAAAAGAAAGAGAAAAAAAAAAGAAATAAAAAACAAGCCCTAGAAAGCGATAAAAATTCCGCACGTGGGAATATGAGAAAGCAATAAATGAGTTACTCTTGTGGGCCAGGGCCCATCTCCTTCGGAGGTCCTTCGTTAATGGTCCCCATGAAGACGTCATCAAAGAGACTAGTGATTCCTTCCAATGCATCATCGAGGTTCTCTGTTTCCGAGGGCGTCGGATCATCTATGCCGCCCCATCCATCTAGGACAATGGTGTGGGGATCAATGTAGAAACTAGGAGGAGCTGTATACTTCACCAGATAGTCGAATTTTCCACTTGGCTGCCCCAGGGTGTCTATTATTTCTGCTTCAACTTGCATCATTATCGGGGGGCTAGGGAATGTCTCACGAATGCTCGGGGGTACTGGGTTTTGCCTTCCTCGCCCTTAGTTAGGTGGCGGGTTCCACCTTTCCTATCTTCGTCCTCTAGAACTTTCCCCACCTCTTCCATAGTACCTTAATCTAGCAGCATGGGATCTCTGAGGGGCTTCATTGGGACTTCGAATACCTTGGCCATTTCTTTCAAGGCCACTACCGGGAACAAAACCATTTCAAATCGTCACCCTTCCCATCATAAGGGCAACATTTGAAACTTCAGGAGCGGGTGGTGAGTCTCGAGATGCATGTATGGTGGACACCAACTCAAATGAGTGGTAACTCAATTCGACTTCAACGTCTGGTTCCAATATAGCATTGACCATACCCTCATGCTATGGTAGCAGATTCCTCTGGACGCTCAACCGAGCAATTTGAAATGAGAAGGCCTTCGTGTCTAAAAGATTTTGGATCTTATGCTTGAGAGTGAAACATTCATAAGTTGAACGCCCCAGTTCACCGTTATGGTAGTCACACTTCTTCATCGGGTCATAGCCTCAGATGCTTTCACGGTTAGGACGCTTCGATTCACTAGTAAGCAAACCTTTCTTTCTTAGGATTACCAACACTTGGGATGGAGATCCAGGGAGAGGGGTGAACTGTCTTCTTGCTTGGGCAGCTTGTTGCCTTTGATTCATCTGGATAATCAGGGTACGATTGGTACTTTCTTGGCTATAAGCCATATTCACATCTTCAGTAGCCTCATTCTCTTTCTTGGCAGAGAATCTTTTACTCGATGGTTCAGTAAACCATCATTCCCTTATCCCCATCTTGATTTGTTCCCCCACAGGAATAAGCTGATTGAAGTTTTCAACGTACGTGCTGGCCATCCGGATACGGAACTCAGATGGGAGAGTTTTGATAAACAACTTCATTAGCTCATTGTCAGTAGGCTCGGGGGTGATTTGAGCTGCCAGATTTCGGCATCTCACGGCATACTCTTTGAATGACTCGCTCTTCTTTTTCTCAATCCTCTCAAGATCCTCTCGGGAAGGTGTAATATTCATGTTGAACTTGTATTGTTTGAGAAATGCATCGGCCACTTCATTCCAGGTGTCAAGAAGATTCACATTCTTCATGACATACCAATTCAGTGCAGGCCTAGTCAAACTCGCATGGAATGATTGGATCATGAGGGGCTCGTTCTTGACATACTGGGCCATACGCACGTGGTACATCTGCAGATGAGCTTTTGGGCAGGAAGTACCATCGTATTTCTCAAAATTCGGCATTTTGAACTTCTTTGGCATCTTGACTTTCTCGTACATGGACAAGTCAAACGGGAGTGAACTCTGTGACTCCTGCAATTGTTTCAACTTTTCTTCCAATTTCGCGAAGCGTTCATCCTGCTCCATCTTAGGGACGTTGACAAGCTTAGCCTTTTCCACATTGATCGGGAATGAATCATCTTCTAGCTCAGGCATGTGATCCTCACCCATTTAGGCCTTGTTTGCCTGCTTCGGGACAACTATCTCAGGGAGAGCAGGTGCGGGAGCCGGATTCACTCGGAGGGATTGGATTTGAGTTGTTATAAGCTCCATAGAGGCGGTTAACTATTGGAGTTAGCCTTCCATAGCGGAGATACGATCACGCATTTCAGTTTGTTCGGCCATTCTTGCTCTTAATCGCGTGATAATGGGCGAGCGCAAAGGATCCGTTATCACCTAATTTTAAGAACTGAACACAAATAAGTATCTTATATGAAAATATGCCAATCCATGGCAATACTCTAGAAATTTTATTCATCAATGGAGCTTTTGACAAGCCCATCAAAATAGAAATCCGAAATGTCCTAAACAAGTAAACTAGGATAGTAAATGACTCAACTTCCTAAACATTAATCTAAAAATAAAAATAGCAGGATTGATTCAAGCATTTCATTTGGCTTGATCAATATACACTCGGGACACCATTCGGCGCAATCATTTATTCTCTTCTTGAGCTCTTTCAGCAACTCTTTTGAGTCGTTTATTCTTAGCACAATTGGTGATCCTCAACGGCACCTCTGGTATCTTCGGAAGCAGCTCCTCAGGAATATTGTGTATTTGAATGTACTTAGTCGAGGCATAATGCTTCCTTTCTTTACCCTTCAACTCTTCCTCGGGCCATTTAAGCTTTCGTGGATGACACATGTCCCACATCGATTTGATGGTGAGAATGGAATCTTCATGGCCTTAGCTTCCATCAATGAAGCTAACTTGGAGCGGATCCGCTTGTAACACCAGGGGAAGCTCTTGTACGACTTGATACTGACAAGTCACTCTAGTCGGATAGTACTCCAATGCTCCAGTGAATCCCCATAGAGGGATTAGGCCAACTCCTCCACACGAGAGTCTCGCTACCCGAACTTGGAACCATTTAGCATCCCATAGGAAACCCTTAGAAGTTAGTTTTTTTCATGAAAGCTAGCCACCTAGAATAATGATAATCCGGTGCATGTTTTTGGTTGTTCTCAAATCTCATAATAGGGTGATTGGAATTACTAACATCATGTATAGTCATTAGACCACCAAACCCTTTTATATGTGAAAGAAACCAAATTTGCAAAAGTTCAGGAGAGGAATGAAAAGTCTTATCACCACCTCATTTAAACGGAGTGAGGGAAAGGAAAGTTTCAGTTAGAACAATGTTTACAAAATTCTTTCCTTCTAACACTTGTTTAACTAATTGAGCGATCAAAAGGTTAATAGCATTCTTGCAGTAAGGAAAAATATAAACCCAAAGAAAGCTAAAAGGAAAACCCTTCGCATCTGAGATAAAGTGCCTTTCTCAAAACATTATTTCAGAAAAAGATAAAGGACATGCATTGCAGTTAGCATTTAAAACCTTTCTTATATTGTCATCCTTAATTCTCAGAAAATCATATAAGGCCACAACATGATCTATTCCGATAGGTGGACTAATCAATTCATCTTTCAAGGACTTTCCTATGGCAATGCTATACTCTTCCAAGGTGGGAGTGAGCTCATGCTTACCACCGAACATAAAGGTAGAGGTCTCGGGGCACCAACAGTGGGCGAGTGCTTGGACGAGGCCACCATGGATGTTGATACACATCAATGGAAGCAGTCGACCAATATGTGACTCTACGAAATGACGGCTATCTTGATCTAACTTGTCCCACCAAGCACTAAGCTCTTCCTTTGGAGGGAGAATAATTCAAATGTCCGGTGTCCCCATTGTATATTGATCAAGACTCAAGACAATCCTAATGCCATGGATCGACAAAATAATGTGATAAAGTAAGTAAATTGCAAATGCCAAAAATTTAGAGAACTTACTTTACCAATGATGGGCAATCACATAGACATGCGCATGGTAAGTGGCTCGATTTCTAATCTATAAGGCTTATCAAGGTGGAGCCACAAGGATGATCAAACTAGCCACGGGCTTGTGGACTATGTCGGGTCCTCATGACTCTGGCTTGGTCAAAGAGCCGACCCAGGTCGCGGGCATGCAGACCGAGGTGGGTACTCTTGACACCATCAAAGAAACTTCGGGATTGAGATGGATGACTCGTACTACGAGCATGCGGTCGTAGTGGTATCCATCTCAACACCTTCTTAAATGATCCTATATGGCCCAGGTCCGGCGACAAGTTGTGTGAGCAATAGTGTAGTGCTAGATGCAATGCATGCACGGTAGTTTATATCAAGCAACACTTCGTTCATGAAAATAAACCATACATTCCTACACCTCCCTGCAAAACAAAGGTTAGCAAACACTTCCCTTCATACCTTCCATCCTGCAAAAACATCTAACGCCTTAAATGTTAGGGACGTACCTGGAATCATCGCTACCAAACAAAAACTCTTTCAAAAGAAAATAAAAATTGGCCTAAGTCCACTAAGAGTTTTCACTCTAATCCCTAGTGGAGTCGCCAAGCTGTCGTAACCAAATTTTCGGGTGTGAACCACCTAGGGTTTGACTAATAGATTGTTACGCCTAGACTTAACTCGGGCTCTCCCAAGCCCATACCAATTCGTGACTTAAGTTCAAATTCTTAACATGCGTATAGATTTTATCTAGGAGCCACCACTAATCTATTTTTGGTGGGTTGATTAGAAACCCAAGTAAAGTAACGAGAGTTTTACTTTACTCCTACGAACCAGAGACTATGGGGTACGGGGACATGGTAAGTTCAAAAATTGCAGGCAGCTTAAATTGATTTTAAATCTAATTCCCTAACATGTGAAGTGATCATACGGGTGCGGAATTCACCAATTTAACACCTAGATAAACAATAAATAAATTGCAAAAACTTATCTCCAAGCAACGAAAGTATCTGCAATGTTAAGTTAAAAAAAAATCCACATCAACAACCCTAGATATGGTTTCTAATTAACACGCAATTTCATTTTTCATTTTTTTTTTTTCAATCAATTAATGACAATCATGCAATATACAATGCAATATTAACTAAATGACCTAATTCTAATGACATGTAATTTCTAATTAAATGGGCCTAGCAAAAATACTAAATGACATGCATCTCAATGAATCTAACCCTAATGACGTGCATATGACATTTTTTCTTTTTCCTAAAAGAATGCATTTTATCCTAAATAATAAAACTAATTTAACCTATGACATTTTTTGTATTTTTTTTAATGAAATTGAAATTAGAAAAATGTGAAAATTATCTAATTAGATTAAGATCCTATTTAATTTATGTTAGGAATTAGGTTAAGCTAAATCCTAATTTAAACTAAAATATTATCTTAACCCAAATAATCCTAAAATGCAATCTATTTAAGAAACTGCCTAAACTTATAATAAATTAAGAAAAATATGATCTAAAATAAAACTAAGTGTAATTTAACCATAATATGCAATGACGTACAAAATATGCCCTAATTCTACATGACAAGTGCATGATGATTTTTGTTTTGTTTTTTTTTTTAAAAAAAAAACTAGCAATCCTAAATTAATTGATTTGATTTTTTTAAAATTCGAAATAAAATTCCTATTATGAGCATGCAAACCCTAAAACTACATTTTTTGATTTTTTAAAAAAGAAAACTAACCTAAGTAACACCACAACAAATCAAGCAATATTGATACCCAAATTGACGAACCATAAATATTGATCCTATGTGGCCCAAATCCGGCGGAAGGTTGTGTGTGCTATGGTGTAGTGCAATGCATAGGACACAGGCATGACAATTGATAAGCAAATCGGCACTTCATGCATAAATAAACTATTCATTTCTACACCCCTTGCAAAACAAGGGTTAGCAATCACTCCCTCTTATACCTCCCATTAAGCATGAACATTAACCAACTGACCCATTAGGGATGTACTTCGGATCCTCACTACCAAGAAATAATATTTTTGAACAAGATCAATTTTGGCCTAAGTCCTCTAAGGTTTAAAACCAAGTCCCCAGTGAAGTCCCCAAGCTATCCTAACCTACCATCGGGGGGAGAGAACATGTTTAGGAGTATTGCCTAAAGGACGGGCCTAATGATCATGATTAGGCACGGGCTCTCCCAAGCCCATATCCCGCGTAACATTGGGATATTTTTTAGGAATTTTTGCACAAAAGAAGTCGCCACTAACCTATTGGGGTTGGCTAGAAACCAAGTAAGGGATGGGAGTATACCTCGCTTCCTATGCAATCAGAGAATCTATGGTTGGGGACCTGATTACACTAATTGACCAATAAGTGCCCTTTCGGTACCTAATCTTGTTCATTTTAAGAGAAATTATTTTTGTCTGGCAATTTGGATTGATTTTATACCTATTCATTAACATGCGAAGTAATCATGCGGGTGCGCAATCATTAAAGTAACAATCTTAGCTATAAAAATCCTAATTGCTGTAAAATTAAACACATGCAATTAAACATAATTAGATATGCAAATTAAACACATAATATAATCAATATACGAGCAAATAAAGGCCTCATTACACAAAAAGGCAATACATAGCAATTCCTAACCAAACCTTACCATTTTTGAATTTTCAAAAGTTTTTTTTTTAAATTTTAATTAATTTTTTTAATTAATTTTTTTATTTTATTTTATTTTTTTAAAAATAATTTTTTATTTTTAAAAATGGGCGAATCTGGTCGGGTCCAGCTCGACCGAACCCGGTTCCGACCGGATCGAACCCAGTCGATCAAGGTGGGTTGGATCCAGCCTAGTTGGGTTAGGCTCGACTACCTCTGGTCGGGCCTCTACAGCCTGACTTGGGGTGGATTGAGTCTAGCCTTGTGGGGCTAGGCCCGATCGCCTCTAGTCGTGCCTCTATTACCTGACTGGGGCGCGAGAACCCGAGTATAAACAAGAGCCGAGTGGGCTAGATGTGTGATCTGGTCCACTCATCCTACACCCCTAGGTCGCGATTACTGAGTCGCGACCAGGGGTATTTAGATGGCGCACGCTAGCGACGGCACCATTGGGGCTAGGCAAGGGGGACAGTCTGGCCTCAAGCTGGGACGCGGCGGCATTCCAATGACCAAAAAAATGGTTTGAGACTTGGGATGGTGTCTGGTTTTCATTTTAGCATTTTGACAAACATGTGAGGTGCACTAACGGCATTAAGAGATTTCAGCTCGGCTAGAGCCCGAACGCACATCCGAATCTTCAACAATACACACTAGAATAGCAAGCAAAATAACGGGGGCAAGGTGGTGGCCGGAGCTCGCCCGAAACTAGTCGAGATGAGCTCCGGCCGACACACTTTCGAAGACGCACTCCAATTGCTCGAAAAAGTGCCTACTTGGGTTCCTACGGGAATGACGGCTCAGAGATACGTCGACAGTGGCAGCGGTGGCTTGGAGACTCGTTAGCGGCAGAAGCAACAACCCAGAGGCGCGTCGGTGATGGTGGTGCCTCAAAGACGCATCACCTCCTCTCCCTGTTCCCTTCCGGTTCTCTCTGGTTCTCTCTACTCTTGCCTTCTCTGTGCTGCTGGGCTTTGAGGATTACAATGGCGGCCAGTGGCTAACCAGTGGCAGCTGGGCGGCAACGATCAGCGGCGGTGGTGACCCTTGCTCCTCTCCTCCTCTATGTGTTTCTCTCTATGCTGGGTCTCTCTTCGTGTTTATCTCGGTGCTCTCCTCTTGGTGTTTCTGTGGTGTCGATTTTTTTGTTCTCTATCCTCTCCTTCGGTTTTATGCTTGGCCAACAAGTGCGCATGGCCTCTATAGCTGCTAGCTTGCCAGCCAAACTGCCCCCGAACCCGCGGATCACGTTGCTCGCCTACCACCGATCCCCTTGCTCTCTACTACTGCTCATCCTTTCTGTTCTCTGCAAGTTTTGCAAGTCTTCAAGCGAAGACCAGCAGAATAGAAGAAGGAAGGGTCGGGTTGCCGAATGAGAAAGGAGTTTGGGCCAAGCCCAGCGTGAGGGGAAGAAGGAAGGAAAGGGTCGGGTCAGGCCAAGGCTGAACTCGGCCCGACCCGGCCATTTTCGTTTTTTTAAATAAATAAAAAAATAACTCTTTCTTTCTTCTTCTTTTTTTGAATAATTTTTTGTGACTAATTCCTAACCTTTAACACTACTTTAAATTAATTTAGGTGAAATTTAGATGTCAACAGACATTTTTAATAATATATTAATATTTTTGAATTTTCAAAATAATTTTTTTCCTCTCCCTCATCTTTGTTTTTCATTTTGTTGGTGGCCATCACTAGCCACCGGCCACAACCATGGTCGATGAGGGCTGGCCTCACTGGTCGCCCTCACTAGTCACAGGTGATGGTCGGCCTCGCCAGGCTGCCCCTAGGCGAGGGCAAGCACCAGTCATCTAGGTACAGCCACTCGAGGGCCCCTCACCAAATCTAGTGAGGCCGACCATCACCTAGGCTAGGGTGGCCTTGCCATGCGTCCACTAAATGAAGGTTGGCCTTGCCGAGGCTCACGTGGATGAGGGCAAGGCCTGGTGAGCCTCGCTTGGGCATGGTCGATTGCCAGATCTGGCGAGGGCCCCTCGCTTAGCCATACCTAGACGGCCAATGCTTGCTCTCACCCAAGGGCAACTTAGTGAGGCCAAACATTGCTTGTGGTCGGCAAGGGCGACCCAAGCGAGGCTAGCCCCTGCCAACCATGGCTATGGTTGGTGGCTAGTGATGGCCACCGGCAAAAGAAATAGCAAAGTAGAGGGGGGAAATTATTTTAAAGATTCAAAAATAAAAAATTATTAAAATGTTTACGTCCGCACCAACTGTGCTACATAGGACGGTCGGCGTCTACATTAATAATCTCTTATCTAAATTAGCCGGAGAACTGAATTGGTACCAACATGAAAAGATTTATGACTAAATTGGTTCAATTAAAAGATTTACGTTTAAATTGGTACTAATGTAATTAGTTTAAGAATTTTTTCCTGAATATCGTCCTACCTCCGTTAAATCTGAAATTTTACAAAAAGGTTGTCTCTTTTTCTGGTTCGTTTATGACCATTACTTTTTCTTAAAATTTCCTTGAAGCTTTTCAGGAAGGGGCAAAAACTCAATTTTGCTTCATGTCCTTGACCTTGGGTAGCATGGGGCCCACTTAACTGGGTATGAAACCAAAAGTAGCGGTGACTGAGACTTGCCTCGCCCTAGGAGAGCATGTTCGCGCGCACTCCAAAGGAATAGGAACCTTTTTCCATACAATGGTTCATAGGTCAGAGACGGGGAGAAAATATTACAGATAAAAACCTTATATTTGCAGCACCTAAGACAGACAATGCTCTCTGCAGAAAATACTTTTTGAATTCTGCAAACTCATTGCTTTAATTCGGCTTGAATTCTGCAGGTCGAAGCGCTCAAACACAACCCGCTAGCTGAGGTAATCATTATTTGAGGGGTGCATGCCATGTCATAATATTTTCAGGAGCTTTTTATCGGTGCTACAGAGCTATTGCTAACTTGCTTATATATAATTTATGGCATTTTAAGTGAACTTGCTTGGATATAATTGATGGGATTTAGATATAAGTTGGATTATTTATGTTCATTTATTTTTTGTGGTCGCAATGGCAAATTTATGCGTGTTGATGGCGAGGATGGTGTCGTTTTCTTGTTCTTTCACCTGAGTGTAGGGGTAGTTCTTGCAAAAAATGCTTTTTGATAAGGTTATATACAATCGTGTTTCAATTCATTCTGTTTCATATAGTCGATTTCTTGCAAGTCCTTCTAATTGAAGATATCATATTAGCTTCAGCATGTATTATAAACGATGTAGCTAAGCTTGAATGAATTTTTTACCATCACATAGTATCTATTGAATACTACAACTGCAGCAATTGTTGTTGCTGTCGAGAATTACCTGCAATTGTCTTGAGTTTGAGAGAATGTCTTGTAGATTGTTATTACAATGGTGAAACAGTACCCAAAAAGACAAAGGATGGACCAAGTTTTCAATGATACAAGTCCCAAAATTTAATGGTGTTGCCTAGAGTTAGGTCGGTTGGATGAAGAACTAGCAAAGTCCCTGTACTAACATGGCCATTTTAATCTATAGAGTTGCATGAGTGCATGAAAAGGCCACGGTATGGACACTTGAGAGTTTTTTATTGCTGGGTTGTTTGATGGTGAGGGTGGTCTGTTACTTTTTGTATAATAGTTGTAAGGAGGTCCATTTTAGGGGCTCTTCTTGTGTTACTATGAAAGGCTCACATGATGCATCAATTTCACGTCATCTTCAATAGGTTTTGGAACTTAAATGATTCAGTCACGTGACATTTGCAATTCCATTCTCTAGAGGTTGAGCTTTTAGTTTAGTGACTTTTAGTCCCTAGTCCTTCTAAACTTGAGGTTTCAATTCTCGACTTTTGTTTTTGTCTGAAGTTGATTTGGTGATTTTTGAAAGTGCTAGTATGAACACCTAGAGGGGGTGAATAGGTGTTTAAAATAAACCCTGGCAAATATATCCGGAATAAAATAAACTTCGAGCAAAATAAATGAGTTAAGGAAGAGAATAAGAACACAAGGTTTATAGCGGCTCGGCTTAATCCAAGCCTACGTCCACTTTCCCACACTAACAGCCTTCTTGGTTGTATTCCACTATGCAATCAACAAGAGATTACATCTTCGAGTGCAAACACTTAGTAGTAGATCACACTATCTCACTAAGTCACTCTTTTGGTATTTCTCTCACGATCACAAACGTTTAAGCTCACAAGAGACAAGTGTATGATCGAAGGTCACTCAGACTTTGGAACTATAAATTCTACGCTCCGTCTCTTACTTGCTCATCGGTCCTTCATCTTCTTAAATACTCCTTCACTTCCAAACTAGCCGTTGGATAGTATCTTGAGGATCGTCTTCTAATATACCAATTGGACAGTTTTGTATCTAGAAGATTTGGTAGCCGTTCAATGACAAACCTAGAATCCCAAATTGATTCCGATCACCCATATAAACAGAATCTTGGTTTCCATAAGTAAAGCTTCTTTGTATAGAAAGTTCTTGTCTTCAATATACAATCGTCAATCAAATCAATCTTGATGTGGAATCCAAACTAGATCATTAGATGTTATATGATTGGGCTTGAGTTATGTTCTGTTGAATCTGGATGTAAAGTCTGATAGCAATAGACTTTACAATCTGAGTCTGAGTGCAATAGACTTTACAATTTGGGTCTAAACATATTCTGCTTCTGAACAGTTTTAGCTTTAAGGTCTGAACACAGTCTAAATAAGTTCAACTTCAACATAGAGTCTATCTTCTGGTTTAGCTTCAGCATAGAGTCTGTCTTTTGGTTCTTCATTCACGTACAGTCTAGAATTTGTCAGAATGAGTAGACTTTTGATGTAGAACAGACTTTGACACTAAAGTCTGGCAGTTTTTAGACTTTGACATAGAAGTCTAGAAATCTTCAGAATATACTTTGGACATGTGTTACGTTCAGTCTTTTGGCAGTCTTCTGACTTTGACAATATCCTTTACATGTTCTATCATCTGCATGGTCTATTACTTAACCATTAAACATGTTAGTAGCCTTTGATTTATTTTGTCATCTTCAAAACATCATAAGGGATTTCCCTAACAATTGTCTTATTTTTGTGACTTTGTTCCAAAAATAACAGAGTTTGTAAGTCCATTACAACAAATGCTCAAAAAAAGACGCTCCTCTATGGGGATCACAATAGACAAAATCTGTATGTAGGCTTAAGGAAATTTTGCAGCATCTTCCTCCATTGCAAATCCCTTCTACAGGAAAAAGAGTGTTGCAAACAGATGCTAGTGATGAATATTGAGCTACTATTATTTTTGAAGAAATCGATAGAAAACGACGAGTTTTTGGACACAAGATTGGAAAATTCACACGGGCATAAATGCACTACCACTCTATGTTTAAGGAAATCTTGATGGTAAAATATGGTATCAAGAAATTTGAATTCCATCTTATAGGACATCATTTTCTTGTGGAAATAGATTGTCTTAATTCTTTCAAATGTTGAAGTTCAAGCATAAGCAAATTTCGCATCCACAGCTTCTTAGATGGGCATAATCATTTTCAAAGTATCCCTTTGAGACCGAGTATATTGCGGGGAAAAAAATGTACTTACCAATTTTCTGTCTAGATCAAAAGAATTTGCAACCACCATGTCCATAAACATATATGTGATAAGAAATGCAAGAAGCTATTTCAAGGCCCGAGAAATCAAGCCCAAATAGCCTTCAAATTCATACCCACCAAAAATCCCTAAGCTCATCCAAGATAATGTCCTTGTCGAAAATCTTGGAAGATTTATGTGACAATATCACTTACATATCTTTCATGAATACGGTAGTCTTCTCCTCAGGCCAAATGGATTGCACTTGAAATATCCATTTATTCATCTTCTTACTTTCTTCCCAAAAGAAGAATTTCTAGAAAAGCTCAAGTGGTTTTATTGAGATTTATTTAATCTTTATACTATTGTCATTAAGTTTCCAACAACCAAGATGCCCCTTATAATCGGCAGAATCATTGAAGGTCAAACCAAGTGTAAATGTCTTAAGAAAATGCTTAGTTGGTTTAAACCATTAGGTGCATTGAAAAGTATTTTTTTTTCAAGCCCAATTCAGAGCATGCAAGCCTAACCTAGATCTCTATAGGAACTATTTATTTTTTAGGCCATGGGTATCTATTCGACCCAGTGAAAATATATGTAAAAATCTGGTAAATGTTGGAGTATCCACATATAAGCCCCAACCTGCTTCAAATGAGATTTTTGCAACACTCCATTGTAAAATCTCAGCTTATCCTCGACAATATCAAGAATTGCAGAGGACAACACTCCATTGTAAAATCTCAGCTTATCCTCAACAGTATCGAGAATTGCAGAGGATATTATGCCAACGTAATCAGTAATCAGATCATTCCACTAG